>OY726518.1:11513095-11756047 GCA_963383655.1 Bathymodiolus septemdierum | reverse complement strand
GTCAGTAATTGTAACTGCTTTATCTAGTAGATTTTCACTACACATGTTTACATTGGTCAGTAATTGTAACTGCTTTATCTAGTAGATTTTCACTAATTGTCAGTAATTGTAACTGCTTTATCTAGTAGAGTTTTCACTACACATGTTTACATTGGTCAGTAATTGTAACTGCTTTATCTAGTAGAGTTTTACTACACATGTTTACATTGGTCAGTAATTGTAACTGCTTTATCTAGTAGAGTTTTACTACACATGTTTACATTGGTCAGTAATTGTAACTGCTTTATCTAGTAGAGTTTTACTACACATGTTTACATTGGTCAGTAATTGTAACTGCTTTATCTAGTAGAGTTTTACTACACATGTTTACATTGGTCAGTAATTGTAACTGCTTTATCTAGTAGAGTTTTACTACACATGTTTACATTGGTCAGTAATTGTAACTGCTTTATCTAGTAGAGTTTTACTACACATGTTTACATTGGTCAGTAATTGTAACTGCTTTATCTAGTAGAGTTTTACTACACATGTTTACATTGGTCAGTAATTGTAACTGCTTTATCTAGTAGAGTTTTACTACACATGTTTACATTGGTCAGTAATTGTAACTGCTTTATCTAGTAGAGTTTTACTACACATGTTTACATTGGTCAGTAATTGTAACTGCTTTATCTAGTAGAGTTTTACTACACATGTTTACATTGGTCAGTAATTGTAACTGCTTTATCTAGTAGAGTTTTACTACACATGTTTACATTGGTCAGTAATTGTAACTGCTTTATCTAGTAGAGTTTTACTACACATGTTTACATTGGTCAGTAATTGTAACTGCTTTATCTAGTAGAGTTTTACTACACATGTTTACATTGGTCAGTAATTGTAACTGCTTTATCTAGTAGAGTTTTACTACACATGTTTACATTGGTCAGTAATTGTAACTGCTTTATCTAGTAGAGTTTTACTACACATGTTTACATTGGTCAGTAATTGTAACTGCTTTATCTAGTAGAGTTTTACTACACATGTTTACATTGGTCAGTAATTGTAACTGCTTTATCTAGTAGAGTTTTACTACACATGTTTACATTGGTCAGTAATTGTAACTGCTTTATCTAGTAGAGTTTTACTACACATGTTTACATTGGTCAGTAATTGTAACTGCTTTATCTAGTAGAGTTTTACTACACATGTTTACATTGGTCAGTAATTGTAACTGCTTTATCTAGTAGAGTTTTACTACACATGTTTACATTGGTCAGTAATTGTAACTGCTTTATCTAGTAGAGTTTTACTACACATGTTTACATTGGTCAGTAATTGTAACTGCTTTATCTAGTAGAGTTTTACTACACATGTTTACATTGGTCAGTAATTGTAACTGCTTTATCTAGTAGAGTTTTACTACACATGTTTACATTGGTCAGTAATTGTAACTGCTTTATCTAGTAGAGTTTTACTACACATGTTTACATTGGTCAGTAATTGTAACTGCTTTATCTAGTAGAGTTTTACTACACATGTTTACATTGGTCAGTAATTGTAACTGCTTTATCTAGTAGAGTTTTACTACACATGTTTACATTGGTCAGTAATTGTAACTGCTTTATCTAGTAGAGTTTTACTACACATGTTTACATTGGTCAGTAATTGTAACTGCTTTATCTAGTAGAGTTTTACTACACATGTTTACATTGGTCAGTAATTGTAACTGCTTTATCTAGTAGAGTTTTACTACACATGTTTACATTGGTCAGTAATTGTAACTGCTTTATCTAGTAGAGTTTTACTACACATGTTTACATTGGTCAGTAATTGTAACTGCTTTATCTAGTAGAGTTTTACTACACATGTTTACATTGGTCAGTAATTGTAACTGCTTTATCTAGTAGAGTTTTACTACACATGTTTACATTGGTCAGTAATTGTAACTGCTTTATCTAGTAGAGTTTTACTACACATGTTTACATTGGTCAGTAATTGTAACTGCTTTATCTAGTAGAGTTTTACTACACATGTTTACATTGGTCAGTAATTGTAACTGCTTTATCTAGTAGAGTTTTACTACACATGTTTACATTGGTCAGTAATTGTAACTGCTTTATCTAGTAGAGTTTTACTACACATGTTTACATTGGTCAGTAATTGTAACTGATTTATCTAGTAGAGTTTTACTACACATGTTTACATTGGTCAGTAATTGTAACTGCTTTATCTAGTAGAGTTTTACTACACATGTTTACATGGGTCAGTAATTGTAACTGCTTTATCTAGTAGATTTTTCACTACACATGTTTACATTGGTCAGTAATTGTAACTGCTTTATCTAGTAGAGTTTTACTACACATGTTTACATTGGTCAGTAATTGTAACTGATTTATCTAGTAGAGTTTTACTACACATGTTTACATTGGTCAGTAATTGTAACTGCTTTATCTAGTAGAGTTTTACTACACATGTTTACATTGGTCAGTAATTGTAACTGATTTATCTAGTAGAGTTTTACTACACATGTTTACATTGGTCAGTAATTGTAACTGCTTTATCTAGTAGAGTTTTACTACACATGTTTACATTGGTCAGTAATTGTAACTGCTTTATCTAGTAGATTTTCACTACACATGTTTACATTGGTCAGTAATTGTAACTGCTTTATCTAGTAGAGTTTTACTACACATGTTTACATTGGTCAGTAATTGTAACTGCTTTATCTAGTAGAGTTGTACTACACATGTTTACATTGGTCAGTAATTGTAACTGCTTTATCTAGTAGAGTTTTACTACACATGTTTACATTGGTCAGTAATTGTAACTGCTTTATCTAGTAGAGTTTTACTACACATGTTTACATTGGTCAGTAATTGTAACTGCTTTATCTAGTAGAGTTTTACTACACATGTTTACATTGGTCAGTAATTGTAACTGCTTTATCTAGTAGAGTTTTACTACACATGTTTACATTGGTCAGTAATTGTAACTGCTTTATCTAGTAGAGTTTTACTACACATGTTTACATTGATCAGTAATTGTAACTGCTTTATCTAGTAGAGTTTTACTACACATGTTTACATTGGTCAGTAATTGTAACTGCTTTATCTAGTAGAGTTTTACTACACATGTTTACATTGGTCAGTAATTGTAACTGCTTTATCTAGTAGAGTTTTACTACACATGTTTACATTGGTCAGTAATTGTAACTGCTTTATCTAGTAGATTTTTACTACACATGTTTACATTGGTCAGTAATTGTAACTGCTTTATCTAGTAGAGTTTTACTACACATGTTTACATTGGTCAGTAATTGTAACTGCTTTATCTAGTAGAGTTTTACTTCACATGTTTACATTGGTCAGTAATTGTAACTGCTTTATCTAGTAGAGTTTTACTACACATGTTTACATTGGTCAGTAATTGTAACTGCTTTATCTAGTAGAGTTTTACTACACATGTTTACATTGGTCAGTAATTGTAACTGCTTTATCTAGTAGAGTTTTACTACACATGTTTACATTGGTCAGTAATTGTAACTGCTTTATCTAGTAGAGTTTTACTACACATGTTTACATTGGTCAGTAATTGTAACTGCTTTATCTAGTAGAGTTTTACTACACATGTTTACATTGGTCAGTAATTGTAACTGCTTTATCTAGTAGAGTTTTACTACACATGTTTACATTGGTCAGTAATTGTAACTGCTTTATCTAGTAGAGTTTTACTACACATGTTTACATTGGTCAGTAATTGTAACTGCTTTATCTAGTAGAGTTTTACTACACATGTTTACATTGGTCAGTAATTGTAACTGCTTTATCTAGTAGAGTTTTACTACACATGTTTACATTGGTCAGTAATTGTAACTGCTTTATCTAGTAGAGTTTTACTACACATGTTTACATTGGTCAGTAATTGTAACTGCTTTATCTAGTAGAGTTTTACTACACATGTTTACATTGGTCAGTAATTGTAACTGCTTTATCTAGTAGAGTTTTACTACACATGTTTACATTGGTCAGTAATTGTAACTGCTTTATCTAGTAGATTTTTACTACACATGTTTACATTGGTCAGTAATTGTAACTGCTTTATCTAGTAGAGTTTTACTACACATGTTTACATTGGTCAGTAATTGTAACTGATTTATCTAGTAGAGTTTTACTACACATGTTTACATTGGTCAGTAATTGTAACTGCTTTATCTAGTAGAGTTTTACTACACATGTTTACATTGGTCAGTAATTGTAACTGCTTTATCTAGTAGATTTTCACTACACATGTTTACATTGGTCAGTAATTGTAACTGCTTTATCTAGTAGAGTTTTACTACACATGTTTACATTGGTCAGTAATTGTAACTGCTTTATCTAGTAGATTTTCACTACACATGTTTACATTGGTCAGTAATTGTAACTGCTTTATCTAGTAGATTTTTACTACACATGTTTACATTGGTCAGTAATTGTAACTGCTTTATCTAGTAGAGTTTTACTACACATGTTTACATTGGTCAGTAATTGTAACTGCTTTATCTAGTAGAGTTTTACTACACATGTTTACATTGGTCAGTAATTGTAACTGCTTTATCTAGTAGAGTTTTACTACACATGTTTACATTGGTCAGTAATTGTAACTGCTTTATCTAGTAGAGTTTTACTACACATGTTTACATTGGTCAGTAATTGTAACTGCTTTATCTAGTAGATTTTCACTACACATGTTTACATTGGTCAGTAATTGTAACTGCTTTATCTAGTAGAGTTTTACTACACATGTTTACATTGGTCAGTAATTGTAACTGCTTTATCTAGTAGATTTTTACTACACATGTTTACATTGGTCAGTAATTGTAACTGCTTTATCTAGTAGAGTTTTACTACACATGTTTACATTGGTCAGTAATTGTAACTGATTTATCTAGTAGAGTTTTACTACACATGTTTACATTGGTCAGTAATTGTTACTGCTTTATCTAGTAGAGTTTTACTACACATGTTTACATTGGTCAGTAAATGTAACTGCTTTCAGAACACATTGGATTCCCAGTAAGCAAATCTATAAATAGCCAATTTTATTTCCTTAAATAACGTTGATTTTATTTTTATTTGTGATGTAAACAACCTTACATAGCTTTAGCATATTTGTTAAAAAAAAGATTTTGAGAAACCATATCCATTTATGTAGTTGGTATCACAGCAAAATAACAATTTGTTTGACAGATAAACTTCCTTGTTAAGAAATACCTGCTAATTCGAATCCCCCTTATATGATAAAGTTTGTCAGTGACTTGAGGCTGGTTAGTGGATTTCTCCATGTACTCCTGTTTCCTCAATAAAACTGACCGTCACTATATAACTGAAATATTGTTGAAAATGGTGCTAAATGCCAAAGCCCTGACCCCTGCTAATTAGAAAAAGCTACAGGCTATATTATTGTGTATCAACTGTGAAGTTAGGATTTAAACAAGTTTTTGTAGTTTATTTAAAAAAAAATCCCATTGGACCCCATGTTGAAACTGTTCTTTGGTGGGCCATTTGCGATTGGCATGGAAACCACACTCTTTGTAGAGAGCTGTTTTTTGGTGGGCCATTTACGATTGGCATAAATACCACAATATTGGTAGAAATCGTAAAACAATGATCACTAATGTCTTGCTTGGCTATAATTTTATCAGTTGTGTAGGAGAAATATAATTAAAATGTGAGATGATAACATACAACTATAAATACAATGTAATGAATACTGGTAAGTAAAAACCATCTGTGGTGTTTAGTGAGTTGAAATAACAGCAATGACGATCAGTGTTATTTTCTTATAATAGGAAGTTTCCTTAATTTGAAAAGTCATTGACTTTGAACCAAACTTTCAAACACTCACTTTTTTCATAAATGTCTTGTATAAAGATATCATGTTGTATTTAAACTGACATTACCTAGAGTGGATCGTAATTGCACTTTAGAACATTAGTTTAAACAGGAAATCATGATATAATATCTATGGGTGCCATATAAAAACTAGTACAGCTACCTTTCATTATGAAACATGGCAAATATTGTGAAATCACTTTTATTCGTGGGGTACCAATTTTCGTGGTTTTCGTGGGTAGGCTGATCCACGAAATTAGAAATCCAACGAACAATGAAACTTGGGAAGCAGTTTGACATCGATATATGTCCATGTTGTCTTCAAGTGACCTCGACTCTGGACTAGCTGCATAGGGGACAGTTGACAATTTTAATGAAGAAATAAGTGCCAGCATGCCTTTTAATGGGTTATAATCCACATGAACATGTTTGTGAATGATTTGATTTTGAATGCATGTGTAAAAAACGACAGAAATGTTTGTTTGTGAAAAGATTTTAACAACTTCCGGTAATAAAATTTACTTCCAAACCATACACTAACGGTGACAAAATTTTAAGTGTTGTATTTATATAAACATTTCTGTTAAATTATAACACCCTTCAACTAACATATTTGATCACCTTTCTTGAAACAATTCAATTAAGTTAACTGTACATTTGCCTCGGGGTTGGGATTAATCATTACACACGATTATTATTATTACGAGTGGTTTCACATTCCCAGATAAGGGTAATGAAAGATCGAACATGCTGAAGTATTTTTACAAGTACAATCTGTCATTGGAATCCAAATAATGAGATAAAACAAACTTTAATGTTCTTTTTTCCGTGGACCATGAATTTGTCTACCTGACAGAATTTCATGAAACTTGGTGGAGTTATAGATATATGTTTCTAGTTGGTCCTAAATTTTTCAGCTTTGTGGTTAAGGGGGTCAAAGTCATATTTTGAGGGGTTCAAAGGGGTTCAAAGGGGGTGGGAGTTACTATAGAATCCTATGGGAAAGTTGAAATTTCGTACATTAATGTTGATAACTTCTAAATGGATAATGATAGAGACATAAAATTTGATATAGTGATAGGTCACCATTAGAGGAGCAATTCTGCATTTTCAAAATTTCGAGATGTCTGCAATTTTCAAAATGGCTGCCAAAACACGGCATAAAAAATGGGCGGTAAAAATTCAACATTGTCCGATATCATCAAAATTTGATATGTGGGTAGATAATGATGTCCCGAATTGATTCCCGACATTGCAAAATTTCTACCGGTCGCAATTTTCAAAATGGCCACCACAATACCGCAAAAATTCAACATTGTCCGATATCATCAAAATTTGATATGTGGGTAGATAATGATGTCCCAAATTGATTCCCGACATTGAAAAAATTCTGCCGGTTGCCATTTTCAAAATGGCCACCACAATACCGCACAAATTCAACATTGTCCGATTTCAATGCCATTTCATATGTGGGTAGATTATGATGTCCTGAATTGATTTCTGACATCGAAAAATTTCTACCGGTCGCCATTTTAAAAATGGCCACCACAATACCGCACAAATTCAACATTGTCCGATTTCAACGACATTTCATATGTGGGTAGATTATGATGTCCCGAATTGATTCCTGACATCGAAAAATTTCTACTGGTTGCCATTTTCAAAATGGCCACCACAATACCGCACAAATTCAACATTGTTCGATTTCAACGTCCTGAATTGATTCCCGACATCGAAAAATTTCTACCGGTCTCCATTTTCAAAATGGCCACCACAATACCGCAAAAATTCAACATTGTTCGATTTCAAAGGTAGCTTTTGATTTATTTTTTAAACCTGTTGTTAGTGACCAGTTTGAGAGACTCCATAATCGTTAGATTATAATCATATCTAGTTTCAGATGATTTCTTTTAATTTTCAAATTCGATATAATAACACTGATTCACACTTATCTATAATTATGAAATTCAAAAGCAGATTTTGTTCCTATTCTAAGTTGATATATGTAAAAAAAAAAGATGAGAAAATGAACACGTTAATATGCACGTTCCACTTCCGATTACATAATTCTATGGCTCATTTGTCCAATGCATTGAAGCTTTCTTGAAGATTTGAAACCCAGTGAAACTTATCTTGGGTACAAACACAAAATCCACGAATTTATGAATCCACGAAATTGTAATTTTTAACCAAACCACAAAAATTGATACCCACGAAGAAAATTACTTTCACAGTATACAATAATTCATTTTGATTGTTAAAAATTCTGAAATTAGATTTATACTTTCAAAGAATATTGCAATATTAAATATTGTCCCTTTAATTATTTTTAATTCTTTCCTGTTCTGTTGCAATAGATGATTGGAAATTATCTTTAATTAAAATTATTCCATTCTGTGCAAAGTGCACCACACTACTGTCTATTTTCAACTTATTTGATTTTTTATTTAAAAGTCAAAACAATTAATTCATTGGGGACTATCAAAATGTCACATTTTGTCATTTTTAATTTTCATCAATGACTGATCAGGTAATTACCGAAATCTTTGAACAATCTAGGAATAAATTGAAATGGTTAATTGTGTATTAAATGTAGGAAGATATTTGGTAAAAAAAACTGATGGTGTGTTTGATAAATAAGATGTTATTTACCAGAGTGTGGAGGATCAAGTCAATACAGTAATTAAAAATTGTTCACTAATTACTTGAAAAACTGGTGGATGTCAATTAATTAATCCATGATTTATACACAAAGAACACAAGCATAGATAATATGTTTATTACAAAAAACAAACTGACATACTACTATATACAAACATATTTTTGGTGTTTGGCTGTCTCAGCGTACTATCACAACATCCAGTATTTTAAATAGACAGATCAAGAATAGTGTGTCATTATAGGCAAACTGCGGTTTGCTTGTCAAACATAACTTTAGACTGGAGGGAATCAGAGCGGCTGGAAGAAGACCAGTGTCTGACCCAGTATAAAGCTATTACAAGACACCAAACTATACCTCCCAGATTTCTTCATTCCTTGTTGAGCTGCGGCCCAGTTGAAGTATCAGAAAGGAATGTAGATATCTGGGCTGTAGAACTGTTAGCATAAACCTTTGTCTGAGAGAAGACTCAGAAAAGTGTGCAAGGTTTGTGCTATAAGTTGTGACCTTAATTTCAACATAACCTCAAATTTGGAATTTATGATAGAAAAATCAGAAATTATCCCCACGAACAGATGTTGAGGTAAAAGGATAGGATCATTACCGAGACAGCTGGACCCCAAATTTAGATGAAATATTGACACCTATGTCAGTCACTAATGAAATACAGCTACCACCAGACTATAAAGGAAAACTTGACTACTAACCTAGAGTATATTCGTAAATGCTAGAAATACTACTAATAAAGATAATAATAAAACTACTAGTATAAATGAAAATAGTATGACTATTAATTGACAATGAAACAATAAAACTACTAGTATATATATGTAAAATTGGATGTGAAATTAATAAGCAAAGGTGGTTGACTAGAATAGTAAATGCATAGATAAACTCCAGTTATGAATATAAAACTTAGCTCAATCATGAAATTTTTCGACAGGAGAGAAATTGTTACAATGATAATGCTCCACATAGGAACTGTACGTGGCAATGGAGAGCGTCTGCACATTTGTAAAAACTATAGTACTAAGTTAGGTCCACAACACTATATCCAACAATATTGTCACTATCCTCACATCGAATCAAGAGTATCTGATCGTTGGGAAACTGAGATAGTTACTTTTGTATGTTACACAACTAAGTTCTTTCACCACTTCTATCACTGAGAGGTTATTAAAATGACTACTGATATAAAATGAATGTCAGTTTAGTAGTTTAATGTCCTAGACACAAGAATATGAATCAGTGAAAGCAGCAAAATGAGTTATTGAAAATGTTAGCTTGACTATCGTTTCGATCGAGAGTGTCTGTTCATTGGAAAAAACACTGAAATTCAATTAATGTTTCTGATATCCTGACCAGGAACCTGACTTTCACTCGAGAGCGTCTGCTTCTATCACAACCAGTTAAAATAATGACGATACTATTATCAAAACACATAACAATAATAAAACTGGAAACATATTACCACTAATTCTAGAACTAGATAATATTTCATATCCTACATAGTTAGTAGGGGATTAATCATTATCATGCCCCTGCTAATAAAGCACATATATCACAAAACTTAGGGGATTCATGATAAACAACATGTAAAAGTCAAGAATGAGTACACTTGAATCAATTTTGTATGTAGGAAATGACCTTTGAGTGCATGAAATATGTACTGCACATTTCTAAAGTGAAATTAACAGGGGGCATAACTCTATAGTGGAACATCATTTTCTTTCATGTCTTGAAGACTGTCAGAATTGAATTTTTTTGTTTACATTAAAAGTTGCCAATATTCGATGTTTTATACTAATAAAATGTTCTGAACAAAAAGCCAGGTTTAAAAAATATGTTATAATGTCGTAATTAGTGAAAAGAAATTGAATGTATGTTGGTGAATCACCATTAACACGACCTAATTATAAATCGGCTGCTTTTCCGAAGTTTGCCGAACACTGATAACTGCTATCAATAACCAAGTAAGCATGTTACATGTAAATTCGTTAGAATTGATATAATTTAAGAAATATGTCTGAAATTGGATCCCGGGGTAATCAGTTAATATTATATAATGTATTTAGTAAGAATGGCACTTAAAATCGGAAATACGTGATGAAATCAATAAAAAGGGGCCCGATAAAGGGAAAATTGTAAACAAATTGTATTGCATACTATTGACAACACTTGAGTTCTCTTGACGTGTTCATAAATGAAGTTGACTTGATTATATTTTTTTTTAGAAAAAAACAGACATGAAGATCATTATTTTAGTCTCTAATTTAAAAGAGATATCACCTAGCGTTTTCTCCTGAAAAAAAAGAATATATAAAAAACTACGATGCAATTCTACTGTCAAAATATGATTCAGCCGAAAAAAAATACTAAATTATGCTTACGTGGTGAAAAATGGAGTAGGTCGGTATAACATGTTTTTTGAATTTTTACACAAAGCTTGCTGAATCCTCCTTTTTGTGTCGTTTTCGTGTACAATCCATCAATGTTTTTAGCTCACCTTGCCAAAGACAAGGTGAGTTTTTGCCATCACTTGGCGTCCGTTAACTTTTCACATTTTAATCTTCTCCTCTGAAACCGCTCAGCCAAATGAAGTGAAACTTGGTAGGAAGCATCTATTGAAGGTCGTCTGTGAAGATTGCTCATTTCGTCGAGATCCATTAACAAACATGGCCACCACAGGCGACTCTTGTTTCAGATTGGCTGATTTTTAAAAATTCTTCTCCTCTGAAACCACTTGGCGAAATGAACCGAAACTTGGTAGGAAGCATCTATGGGCGGTCCTCTATAAAGAGTGCTCATTTCGTTCCGATCCATTGACAAACATGGCCGCCACAGGCAATTCTTGTTTCTGATTGGTCGATTTCTAAAAATCTTCTTTTCTGAAACTGCTTGTCCAAATGATCCGAAACTTGGTAGGAAGAATCTATGGAAGGTCCTCTATAAAGATTACTCATTCCGTCCTGATCCGTTAACAAACATGGCCACCACAGGCGATTCTTATTTCTGATTGGCTGATTTTTTAGATTCTTCTCCTCTGAAACCGTTTGGCCAAATGAACCGAATCTGGGTAGGAAGCATCTATGGAAAGTCCTCTGTTGCGATTGCTCATTTCGTCCCGATCCATTAACAAACATGGCCGCCACAGACCATTCTTGTTTTTGATTGGTTGATTTCTAGAAAATCTTCTCCTCTGAAACCGCTTGGCCAAATGAACCGAAGCTTGGTAGGATGCATCTATGGGAGGTCCTGTATAAAGATTGCTCATTTCGTCCCGATCCATTAACAAACATGGCCACCACAGACCATTCTTGTTTTTGATTGGTTGATTTCTAAAAAATCTTCTCCTCTGAAACCGCTTGGCCAAATGAACCGAAGCTTGGTAGGATGCATCTATGGGAGGTTCTGTATAAAGATTGCTCATTTCGTCCCGATCCATTAACAAACATGGCCGCCACAGGCAATTCTTGTTTCTGATTGGTCGATTTCTAAAAATCTTCTACTCTGAAACAGCGTGGCCAAATGGACCGAAACGTGGTTGGAAGCATCTATGGAAGGTCCTCTATGGGAATTGCTCATTCCGTTTTGATCCGTTAACAAACATGGCCGTCATAGGCAATTCTTGTTTCTTATTGGTCGATTTCTAAAACAGCTTTTCTTCTTAAACCGCTTGGCCAAATGATATGAAACTTGGTAAGAAGCATCGATGGAAGGTCCTCTATAGAGATTGCTCATTTCGTTTTGATCCATTAACAAGCATGGCTGCCACAGGCAATTCTTGTTTTAGATTGGTCAATTTCTAAAAATCTTCTTCTCTGAAACTGCTTTGCCAGAACGAACCGATATTTGGTGGGAAGCACCTATTGAAGGTTCTGTATTAAGTTTCCTCAGAGCAGAATGAAAGGTGAGCGACACAGGCTCAGCTCCTCTAGTTTTTCTTCCACGATTCGATTTGTGCCATTTGCACATTTTCTTCATCAGCAAACAATTTTGCACATGTACAAATGCTTTCCCGAATGAGTTCACTGTTTTATCGTATGAATATTGCGCGGGTAAACATTGATACTTTACTGGACGCAAGAAAAATAAACAGTGACGTATTTCCTTCGTTCTAGGCTATTTATGTACGATTGATATTATGGAAAATTTCAACTGCAATTAATATAAAACATCGAATATTTTAATATTTAAAAAAAAAAAATATTCTGACAGCCTGTATGCCTTTAAGGAAGTTGGATTGTATTGTTCCTGTGCATCTTTTTCTTACATGGTTGACACGAGTATTTCATCATAAAACTATGCTTTTATGCAAAATGTATTGGAAAAGTAAGAGTAACAGCTAGAAATCAAATTATTCAAAAACCCTGTGAATACTTTAATAAAAATCAGTCAATTATTTCCCTTTAATACTTGCTATGCCACTTGACTCTCTTCAAATCAAAATATTGACAAAACAACCTCGGTTACCCTATTTTTTAAAAAGCTTGTTTCGTTCTAGATACAACTGTGCACATTATATGCAAAAATGGGAAATTGGTATTTCTTGCAACATAGTTATGAGCGAAATAGTGTTGTATGGAAGAAAATAATTCTAGGGTCAGGGTGAAAATCTGCTATTTTTTTTTATATGTTTTTTTTATAGAGATTTGCGATCTCAGGTATTGTAAAATTACTTTAGAGTATTCTTATCAGCATTGTCTTTTGAGATTATGCAAGATATTTGCAGAAGACCTGTTAATGGTATCTCAAATAGCCACCCCCTCCCCACACACACACAAAGATGGGCGACTAACAAAAAAGTTATTTCGTTGACCTATGTTATTTTTTTTGTTTTTTCAACCCAGAACATATGTACCTATCATCAGGCAAAAAATTGCGAACTTAGTATTTTTTTTGGAATTTTGATCCAACCTCCTTAAGTTTGGTTAGAATTTGGACCAAAATTTTTCACAAAAATATTCCAAGTAACCGTTTTTCTCTCTGTTATTTCTATGAATTTTAAACTTTATGACAATTCATATATCTTTGATCATCTACAAAGATTACCAGTTTTTTGTTTCGGCCATCGTGGCATGAATGTCAGAATTGTCTGAGATTGAAAGTTTCACAAAAGCCCTTCTCCATAGCTAATATTGCTATATAGATGAAGAATTTGATTTGAAAATATTTATTCCTCACAAATGGAAACAATCTTTGATGTTTCCCAAGTTGATTATTTGTTCAAATGAATGTTATGTAATATAAAATTTTAAAAAAGTACAAACAAATATTACAAAAGAAATTAAAAATAAAATTTTATTGCTATATAGATGAAGAATTTGATTTGAAAATATTTATTCCTCACAAATGGAAACAATCTTTGATGTTTCCCAAATTGATTATTTGTTCAAATGAATGTTATGTAATATAAAATTTAAAAAAACTACAAACAAATATTACAAAAGAAATTAAATATAAAATTTATAAAACAAGCATTATGATAGAAATTAAATATACTGGTAATACTGAAAAATTAATGTAACAAATTTGAATAATATACCAGAGCGGTAATCAGAAGCTGTAATTTGAAGGACAGATAATACAATGACCAAAATATACTGCACAGAAAGCTAAAATTTGATCCCATTAAAAAGCGGGGGTTAACTTCTGAAGAGTAGAAAGTTCCTGCTCCACTAGAGGCACACTTCCATCCAATTAACTTTAAATATTGATATAGATGTAGTATTTATAAAAGACAACAATGTAAGCAAAACATGAGCATGTGTTGTAGCTATCTTATTAGTAAGAAAGGACAAGGATGTTAATAAACATGAGAGACAATCCAACATAGCACTTAGACACAAAGTAAAGGTACAACATTTGTATTGCTCTTCTGGATTTCACAATCACAAGACTTAGACACAAAGTAAAGGTACAACATTTGTATTGCTCTTCTGGATTTCACAATCACAAGACTTAGATACAAAGTAAAGGTACAACATTTGTATTGCTCTTCTGGATTTCACAATCACAAGACTTAGACACAAAGTAAAGGTACAACATTTGTATTGCTCTTCTGGATTTCACAATCACAAGACTTAGACACAAAGTAAAGGTACAACATTTGTATTGCTCTTCTGGATTTCACAATCACAAGACTTGGACACAAAGTAAAGGTACAACATTTGTATTGCTCTTCTGGATTTCACAATCACAAGACTTAGACACAAAGTAAAGGTACAACATTTGTATTGCTCTTCTGGATTTCACAATCACAAGACTTAGACACAAAGTAAAGGTACAACATTTGTATTGCTCTTCTGGATTTCACAATCACAAGACTTAGACACAAAGTAAAGGTACAACATTTGTATTGCTCTTCTGGATTTCACAATCACAAGACTTAGACACAAAGTAAAGGTACAACATTTGTATTGCTCTTCTGGATTTCACAATCACAAGACTTAGACACACATTCAAGTTAAGGAACAGAACTTTTGTTGCTATTCTCCATTTCACAGTCACAAAACATAGACACAAATTCAAGTAATGTAGCAGCTCTTTTTGCTGTTTTGCATTTCATAGTCACAGTATGGTCTTCAACAATGAACATAACTCATACAGTCATACCCTAAACTCATACAGTCATACCCTAAGCTCATACAGTCATGCCCTAAACTCAGTCATACCCTAAGCTCATACAGTCATACCCTAAACTCATACAGTCATACCCTAAGCTCATAGTCATACCCTAAACTCATAGTCATACCCTAAGCTCATGCAGTCATACCCTAACCTCATACAGTCATACCCTAAACTCATAGTCATGCCCTAAGCTCATACAGTCATACCCTAAACTCATACAATCATACCCTAAATTCATACAGTCATACCCTAAACTCATAGTCATACCCTAAACTCATACAGTCATACCCTAAAATGATTGAAACATCCCCTAGCTCACAGTTGAACTGTTCTATTTACTTCTACTGATAAACATTACATCTAGACATCTTCATTGCTTCAATGTTATTTGGTGTATATAATTTAATATCATAGATGCCAGGCTAGTATTTATGTTTTTTTTCTAAGAAACTTACACCTGCTGTTTTATGTACTTTAATTCATTTACAAGTAATAGAAAACAAATGGCAGTCATTAAGCTGTTAAATGACAGGATTATAACCTTGATCAATATTTATTTAATAATAAATGATGGTAGTTGATGTTGCATTTCCATGACATGACTGATTCCTTATAAACAGATACAACACATTTTTAAATGAATTAATTGACAAATTTGATTGGACAGTATTTTAGTACAATTAAATAATTTTCTCTCAATAATGATTGATTGATTGGTGTTAAACTCCAACTTTAGCAATATTTCAGCTATATACTTAAGACACCTATCTCAATGATGGTTGGTTAAGATTGATTATTGTGTATATTTATCTTCATAATTTTGATAATATCCCATCTAAAGCAAGATGCCAACAGATCAGATGGTTAATCACATGATTTATTGCTCGTACTTTTCCTCAATCAAGGGGATAAAAGTAAGGAAGTGATTGTTACAAGCTGTATACTATCTGATCAGGAGATAAAGTAAGTCAATGAGTGATTGTTTCGAGCAGTATTTTATTTGATGAAGCCAGTTTTGTACAAGACAAACACCCTTCACTAGATTTTTAAAAAATACTAGATCACTGAAACAGCAGTAAAATATAATGTTATTCTGTTGTAAAAAAAAACCCAGCAAATATCAATATTGGGCTTCATTTGTTTTCTTGCTTTGAAAGACTTTTAGTTATTTGGCTACAATGTTTTTACATTTAATCATCTCTACAACCACTTAGCATCTATGGAAGGTCCTCTATAAATAGTGCACATTTCGTTCCGATCCGTTAATAAACATGGCCGCCACAGGCAATTCTTGTTTCTGATTGATCAATTTCTAAAAAATCTTCTTTTCTGAAACCGCTTAGTCAAATGAACCGATAATTGGTAGGAAGAATCTATGTCAGGTCCTCTATAATGATTGTTCATTTCGTCCTGATCCGTTAACAAGCATGGCTGCCACAGGAAGTTCTTGTTTCTGATTGGTCGATATAAAAAAATGTTCTCCTCTGTAACCGCTTGGCCAAATGAACCGAAACTTGGTAGGAAGCATCTATGGAAGGTCTTCTATAAAGATTGGACATTTCGTCCTGATCCGTTAATAAACATAACCGTCACATGCAATTCTTGTTTCTGATTGGTCAATTTCTAACAAATCTTCTCCTCTGAATCTGCTTGGCCAAATGAACCGAATTTTGGTAGCAAGAATCTATGTAAGGTCCTCTATAAAGATTGCTCATTTCATCCCGATCCATTAACAAACATGGCCACAACAGGCAATTCTTGTTTCTGATTGGTCGATTTCTAAAAATCTTCTCCTCTGTAACCGTTTGACCAAATGAAATGACACTTAGTAGAAAGCATCTATGTCAGGTCCTCTATAAAGATTGCTCATTTCATCCTGATCTGTTAACAAACATGGCCACCTTAGGCAATTCTTTTTTCTGGTTATTTCTAAAAAAAATCTTCTCTGAAACCAAGTAGCCAAATGAACCGCAATTTGGTAGGAAGCACCTATGGAAGGTTCTGTTTAAAGTTCTCTGAAAATGGAATGAAAGGTGAGCGACACAGGCTCAGTGGACTGAGCCTCTAGTCTTAAAAGTGCTAGATCACTGAAACAACAGTAAAATATAATATTGTTCTGTTGTAAAAAAAAAACCCCAACAAATGCCAATATTATGCTTTGGTTTTCCTGCTCTGAAAGGCTTTTAATTATTTAGCTTTCCAATCTGTCAACTTTGAGTGTACCTGATGAAGGTTATTTCAAAATTGTGTCATAAACACTTATTTTGATATCTATGGTTTTTACTAGAGTCTTTGGTTTAATTGACTGTGGGTTGAATTGTGATGTACTGTTATCAGTTATCCAGTTATTGAGACAATCACCCTAATCATTACATCATCAGTATTGAACCAACAATTGTACATTCACTGTATGGCTATTTCAATAATGTATCAATGATTTTACATTCATTGACTGCTCATTTCAATAATGTACCGATCATTTTACGTTCAATGGACTTGCTTTTTGACATTATACAAATCATTTTTATATGTTTGATAGATTTTTTCCACTACACATATTCACAATTGGTATTAGCTGCCTCTCCACTAAACACACAACATTCAGGAAAAAGAGCAAAGACTAGTTGACTTGGAAAGAGGATAATGTGTCTGAGTGAAGTGACATGTATATCTGTGGAATGTTGAGCATTTTTATGTTGGTATGCACCATGGCCATGTATGAATAAATGAAATCAGTTAGGAATGAGGTTAATAATTTGTTCGACAATCGGATAAAACACAATAAAGGGCAATGCTGTGTTGCAGTAGAGCTGAAAATTCAAGTACTGTTATTCTTAAAAGCAACATATTTTCTGTGATCTATAATATCTGAAGTTGGTATGATGTTAAGATTACTCAGAATTACTTGCTAGTTCTCTTTTTAATTAACATTTATTCACAAGATTATAATTACACCCTTAAATATAGTTATGGACACTACATGGTTTTTGTAGTGTCCGTAACCATATTTTCTGTTCTGCAGTTTTTATTCTGTCTACAATTGTTCATATTTTGACTGATTATAACTACTCTGTATTTTACATCTTCAAACATGAAAATATCAGTCTTTTGACAGTGTTTTCTAGAAGATTTTATGACTGGTTACGAACCCTACAGATTTCTGATAGAGACATTTTTTTGACTTTGAAATACAAATAAACAAAATTTTAATCCAATATCCTACTGAAATGGATTTTTTATTAACTTGTTATATTTGATGAGTGGGAAACATAATTTTTTTGTATGAAATTAGGTGTTTTATTATTAGCACGGTGACTAGAGACATCATTTCCAAAATTTAATCGTCATGAATACTATACGGCTGTGTCATATATCATTCGACTCGGCAATGTTCGTACTTTCAAAATAATTTGGTCGTCAAAAGAAAATATGGTGCAGTTTTTCAGAAATCAAGGTCATAGGTCAAAAAACATTTTTCACACAAAAATTCATTGAATACCAAATTTTAATTAGAATCCCTTTTTCATTAAAGAAAGATGAAAAATTGCATATTTGGTTTTCTATCTGAAATGTCGGATGTCATCAAAAAATAATTGTTCTGTGCAAATTTATTTGTTTTCACAAAAAGGGGGAAGGGTTTTTGCTTAAAAACCTGGTAATTTTCCAAACTGTCAATAGTAAAGCCATTAAAATTTATCCAAACGTAAAGAAAATATAGAAAAATATGTATTCTACAAAATAAATATAAATAATAGCCCAATTATAATGAGGAATATAAGTTTTGTTCACATAGATTTGTGTTGGTACATGTCCAATTGGCAACATTAACTCATACAAAACATACTTATAAACAAAAACACAACTTCTTGTATGCAACAAAATGCATCAACAGAATATAAATCAGCAAGAAATAAGGCAAAACAACTGTACAAGGCATTCTGAGTGACTGGAACTGCCTTTTTCATGTGGAAATTGGAGCTGTTCTACACAAGACTTAAGCGAAACAAGACCTTTGCAGAACAATGAAACAGCTCGTCAAAAAGTGTACATGATTATGTTGTTAACACATTAAACGTCTTCTGCAAGGGTATATGAATGGACGTTTTTACATGATTCTGATCCTTGGCAAGAACATAAGTCAGTACATGCAAGGTTCTGCTCTACACAAACACGGTACTTTTTACATTGCGATTTCCCCTTGCATGAACACACTAGATCACGGAGAAATTCTGCTGACATGTTTCCTTCAAAGTAGACGATGCAAAGAATCCTTGACAGTTTGCCATCCGTATTCCATTGGTGAAAGCAGAGGTGATTTTATCAGACAGAAAGCATGCCAAACTTTGGTCTGTAATGAGGCACAAAGAATATGCTGACGAAGCGCCGCTTCTGAAGGTGGTAATCTAACCAGACTTGCATCCCGACTTGTAGCAAGATTTACTTGAAGTTTGTTAATGTTATGATGGGAGGATGCACAAGACTTCTTCTGATCATAAAGCCTAGCTACAAACCGTGAAGAGCATGAAATAGCAACATCTTTGTCGGGATCTCCCAAATTGTCTAAATTGTGGAAATCTGGTGCTTTCAGTATTTTGTACACTGACTTTTTGCCAATTCCAAAGAAGGAAGAGGTAGTGTCACACCCAGAGAGAGCATGCACGGCAGGAAGAACTCTACATGTGATTTCTGAGAGAGAAGAACATAGTTCATGAATAGGTAAAAACCTACGACCGTCCTTAACACTAATAACGTTTCCCATTTGAACCCACAGTTCACTGGTGTTTTCATCTGCTTATAAAAATAAATACAGAGAACAATCACATCTGTATCAGAGGTTTTGATAATGATCCTGCCTTGCTTTCCCAATTCTTTGAGCCTTTTGTCAGCATGTAAAGCCTGGAGGATCATACGGTTGTCTGCCTCTTCTTGTATGCTGTACAAGTCAGAACAATCAAAGACTTCCTGGTCTGAAACAACGTTCACAATTTCCGGATTTCCAAATGAACTGGCAATGTAATACAGATTTCCAGTTGGCGCTAATGGATTACTTTGATTGAATTTGACAATGAAGTCACCAAAAAAGTTTATGAGTGCCTGCTTGTTTTCTTTGACAGATAGAAATTTCTTCCAGTCAGGAATATTTCTGCCTTCTATGACTTTGTATGAGCAGTCACTTTGGTACAACGCTCTCTCTCAACCGACTTAATGGAATTTTTTCAGAGTTTTTTACGTCATACCGGTCAAATACATCTGCTACTGTATGTGCTTTTGCAAAGCACGATGTCAACTGTTTGCAGTAGTCGGTAGCAAGGTCTCCAAAGGTTCTATGTTTCTTTGCATCCATGCACTGTACTAGTGCCATGCCATCTCTGATGTAAGTTGTCAACGAACGGTCAAAATCCGGCAACGAAAGAACTGGGGAAACTTCATTTTCGAACTGCTGCACTAGATCTGATTTACAAGATTTCCTCATTGTACCATCTTCATGGAACATGGACACCGGGATAGGCCCTACAGGATGTGAAGAATATTGTCAATCGTGACATCATCTCTGCTATTAGCCAAAACCAGAGCACGTCTGAAAACAATTTCTGAATTGATATGACCGGTTATGATTTCACCAGATTTGCATTTCAGGGATGTTTTGGCATTCATGTGTTCAAATGTTTTCAATTTTGACTTTGAGATAGGGCTATAAAAACTCACAGACTGTCCTACAGAGAGAGCACTGTTAATAAACTTTCTGCACTTTTGTTCACCTTCGTTGACAGCAGACAGCAAAGAATCCTGTACTTTTCTGGTAGCATGCATGCGTGTAGAAATATTCATGAGAAAAGGAGGGTGGGCCTCTATATCAAAAGAGTCAGTCATGGTTTCGTTCAAATGGTTTACTATTGCTTGGCCTTGTTCCTCATCTCTCTTCAAAGCTGTTTGCTTCATTTTTCATGTGAGGTATTGCTGGTGCATGTAATACCTGCCCTGTCGTTTATTGCACCACTAAGTGATGCTATGAAATGTTTAGTGAGTGTCCATCTAACAAGGGCAGATTTCTGATTTGTTATTCCTACGATACCACCTGAGCCCTTCAAATCTTATATGATGTTTTTTTCAGTGTCCATATCGCTCCAATTACCATTAAAACTGCCGGATGTTTGTCTAATGAAAAACTCGCCTTTTTCAAAAGCTGATTTTATCTCGGCTGAAAGGTCGAGCATATCAAGTATATATACAGGCATCCATCTAGAGTAATTTGTACGGTTAGTAATGAAGAAATATGGCAACATTTTTGATGAAGACATCAGATGTGCCAACCAATCACACTCCCGTTCTGCTCGTACATTTGACAACATAATTTGAACCGCCACCAGAAACATATCCCAGTATTTGAATGTAGGTGATGCATCGCATCCCCATTTTCTAAACTTACAGATTAGAGGCTGTACATGGTCTTCAAACAATTCTTCAACTTTAGTTAGTAGTACTGATGTTTCAATCGTCTGATCACAGATATTTCTATGAAATTCAAACGGCGCATTCCAGAACACTGATGGTGTCTGATCGATGTAGTCAAAGGTCCTACACCAGTGTATGAATGCTGCGTAGGGCTTCAAATACAAGTGTGAACCCCCTGACAGCCCTGTTAAATTCTTTGCCAACCAACATAAGCTCAGCTGTATTCCCAGCATACACACCAGAATCAACCAAAAGATCACGAAGACCGCCATCGGCCCAAAGTTTCCCTATCAAAGATGAGAAACAAGACAAACTGTGAAAACCACAAAGTCTAAGAATATGGCGATTGAAAATGTCAGGCTTTGACCATTTCACCTGTTGGGCAATAGCATAAAGTTGCTGGTCGAATGTTTGTATAGCATGCTCCTCAACTCAATAACTAAATTTGCCTCTTTGAATGAACAAAAATGAAAAATAACCACAACCTCAAATTCGAACAAACAACATTTAAAAGTCAAAAGAACAAAGACACATCAACAAATACAAAAGAAATCAATCAATAATTAACGTAAATTAATCGAACATAAGGTGCACTCGAAGTTCAAGATCAATATGGTGAACAAAGTATTCAGATCTACCGGGACCGGACACAACATTCCGAAAAATTAAGTAAGGTAAAGATTTGTTAGTCTGTATTTTGGTTGGTATATAAAATCCCATTAAAGAAACTTGGATAAAAAAAAAGGTGTGTCACTAAATAGGGTAATGATTATATTTCTACTAGTTACTTAACTATTTATCAACTGGCGCATTATTGTACTGAATTAAAATCTGGTGAAACTACAAAATGACCCCATTTACAATATTTGTTATTGTTATTATTTTTCAACTATAGGTTTGTTGTGTTAGTTTTTTCGCTTAATGAATAAAACGTTATATGTAAACTTTGAATCCAATGCGAAAGAAATATATTTCTATGCAGTTTTTAAATACTGGAGCAAAACTGTTAGCCACTCGAGGTCCAAATTTAAGTAAATTTTGCTAACTATTCATAGAATTTTAGAAAACTGCACCATGTGACTTTTTGACGACCAGTCTAAAATCAAAGCAAAATCATTTTCCTACAAGTATGCCAATTTTTTGCCGTATAGTATGAAGTGAAATTAAACTCCGTTAATATGCGACTTTTGCGGAGTTGGTCACCGGGCTATATGCTTAAGCTTCACATAACGAATGGGAGAAATTCTTGTCTAAAACTATATAACGAAACATACCTTTTGGATAAAGCCTGATAATTTCTCCAACCGATTTTCATTAATTTGATATCAAATTAATCCTGATTCATTTTTCTAAAGATTTATATTAAAATAGTTTTGTTGTTTTCCTATTTTCAAAAGTAAATTTTGGTGTAAAAATAAACAAATTTCAAGTGCAACAGCATAACGCCTTATTTGTGCAAATTTTTCGGTACCCTTTTGCCTGTTACTCAAAAACTATGAGAGATATCTTCTTGAAATTTTGTATGCAACTTCTGTGTTTCACCATCCAAAACATGATATTAGAGTGATACCTTTAAAATCAATGGAAGTATGTTAATATTGCACATAACACATTGCTTTTGAGTATGAGCCCTATATTGTGTTTCAGCCAAATGTGCATGTGTGAATTAAAATATATCTGGAGTTTTATAATGGCATTGTTTATAAAGTCAATGAAGGACGTCATGTTAGAACATACAATAAACAATACATGTTTATAAGTGGTATTGTTATGCATTAAGCTTTACCTTTTATGAATTGTTGACAAGAAATTATTTCAGTGACATTAAGATAAGTTTAATAGACCATTTGTGTTTAATATTGGACATTGATTATACCCCTGCTCCACCGGAGGGGGGGGAGGGGTGGGGGTATACTGTTTTACCTCTGTCCGTCCGTTCAAGATATTTTTCATCACATTTTTTTGTTTTTGGACCTGTCGCATTCCTACTTCCTGTTTGCCGACTTGGTTGGTTTTTATACACATTGAACATATATGCGGGGTATCATAAGTGAGCATTAGCTCACAGTTCATCTTGTTTTATAAGTGTACTACTAATCTATTACAAATCATGCTAAGGACCATTGTCACTGACAACAGAAGCAACGTTTAGATCAATGAAGATGGTTTAAGGTTACTCACAGCCTCAATATTTTCAAGATCAGTTGACAGCGATGACCATTGATTGAACGTTGGTTTAACGGTATTATAGTATCATGGAAGTTAATCACCATGAATTGATATTAATCTAATTAATATTAGATCTTTAATTAAACATCTTTATCTGATATGCTGTGAGTCAAGGTATAATGCAATATAATGCATTTACCTGATCGTTGAACCTTTGATTGTAGTCATGTCTTATGAAATGAAGTTTGGCTTTTATTGCAGTCATGTCTTGTGAAATGAAGTTTGGCTTTTATTGCAGTCATGTCTTATGAAATGAACTTTGGGTTTTATTGCAGTCGTGTCTAGTGGCATGAACTCTGGGTTTTATTGCAATCATTTTTTGTAAGATGATTTTTTGGTTTTATTGCAATCATGTCTTGTGACATGAACTTTGGCCTTTATTACAGTCATGTCTTGTGACATGAACTTTGGCCTGTATTACAGCCATGTCTTGTGACATGAACTTTGGCCTTTATTACAGTCATGTCTTGTGACATGAACTTTGTTTTTTTAGCTCACCTGACCCAAAGGGTCAGGTGAGCTATTGTCACCACTGAGCGTCCGTCCGTCCGTTAACTTTTCACATTTTAATCAACTCCTCTGAAGCCACTGGGTCAATTTGAACCAAACTTTGGTGGAATGGTCCTTGGATGGCCCCCTTCCAATATTCCGCGTTTTTCTGTGAACTTCTCTTTCAGCCGATTTATACCGATTATGCAAATTAGGCATATTTTGATAAAAGATCACATTTAAATCTTCTCTTCTGAAACCGCTGAACCAAATTAAACCAAACCTGGCAGGGATGGTCCGTGGGTCCCTTTCAAAATTGTGTCCGACAGCCCCGCCCTCCATTCAAGATGGCTGCTGTTACTAAAAATAGAAATTTCTTCAATTGTTTATTGCTGCTATAGTATAAGTCAAAATGAGCTCAAATTTTAACTGCAGCTACATGGTAAGGAATAGTTTAACATATATTCTGGGTTTTTCTGTGAACTTTTCTTTCAGCCGATTTATACCGATTATGCAAATTAGGCATATTTTGATAAAGGATCACATTTAATTCTTCTCCTCTGAAACCACTGAACCAAATTACACTAAACCTGGCAGGGATGGTCCTTGGATGGGTCCCTTTCAATATTGTGTCCGACAGCCCCACCTTCCATTCAAGATGGCTACTGTTACTAAAAATAGAAATTTCTTCTATTGTCCATTGCTGCTTTAGTATAAATCAAAATGAGCTCAAATTTTAACTGCAGCTACATGGCAATGAGTAGTTTAGCATATATATATTCCGGGGTTTTCTGTGAACTTTTTCTTTCAGCCGATTTATACCGATTATGCAAATTAGCCATATTTTGATAAAAGATCACATTTAAATCTTTTCCTCTGAAACCACTGAACCTGGCAGGGATAGTCCTTGGGTAGTCCCATTTCAAAATTGTGTCCGACAGCTCCACCCTCCATTCAAGATGGCTGCTGTTACTAAAAATAGAAATTTCTTCAATTGCTTGTGTCATTGCTGCTTTATTATCAATCAAAATGAGCTCAAATTTTAACTGCAGCTACATGACAATGAGTAGATTAACATATATTCTGGGGTTTTCTGTGAATTTTTTCTTTCAACCGATTTATAATGATTATACAAATGAGACATATTTTGATAAAAGATCACATTTAAATCTTTTCCTCTGAAACCGCTGAATCAAATTAAACCAAACCTGGCAGGGATAGTCCTTGGGTAGTCCCATTTCAAAATTGTGTTCGACAGCTCCACCCTCCATTCAAGATGGCTGCTGTTACTAAAAATAGAAATTTCTTTTGTTGTCAATTTCCGCTCTATTACAAATCAAAATGAACTCAAATTTTAGCTGCAGCTATATGGCAATGATTAGTTTAACATATATTCTGGGTTTTTCTGTGAGATTTTTTCAGCCAGTTTATTCCGTTTAGGAATATTATGAGGTAAAAATCACATCAAAATCTTTTGCTCAGAAATTTGAGTTGAAATGATCTTTGGGTGGCCCACTTTCAAAATTATGTGTAACACCCCCATTTTCTATCAACTTTAGATGTCAAATTGAAAACCAGGTGAGCGATTACAGGCTCCTGGGAGCCTCTAGTATTACAGTCAGGTCTTGTGACATGAACTTTGGCCTTTATTACAGTCATGTCTTGTGACATGAACTTTGGCCTTTATAACAGTCATGTCTTGTGACATGAACTTTGGCCTTTATTACAGTCATGTCGTGTAACATGAACTTTGGCCTTTATTACAGTCATGTCTTGTGACATGAACTTTGGTTTTTATTACAGTCAGGTCTTGTGACATGAACTTTGGCCTTTATTACAGTCATGTCTTGTGACATGAACTTTGGCCTTTATTACAGTCATGTCTTGTGGCATGAACTTTGGTTTTTATTACAGTCATGTCTTGTGACATGAACTTTGGCTTTTATTACAGTGATGTCTTGTGACATGAACTTTGGCCTTTATTACAGTCATGTCTTGTGACATGAACTTTGGCTTTTATTACAGTCATGTCTTGTGACATGAATTTTGGCCTTTATTACAGTCATTTCTTGTGACATGTACTTCGGCCTTTATTACAGCCATGTCTTGTGACATGAACTTTGGCCTTTATTACAGTCATTTCTTGTGACATGAACTTTGGCCTTTATTACAGTCAGGTCTTGTGACATGAACTTTGGCCTTTATTACAGTCAGGTCTTGTGACATGAACTTTGGCTTTTATTACAGTGATGTCTTGTGACATGAACTTTGGCCTGTATTACAGTCATTTCTTGTGACATGAACTTTGGCCTTTATTACAGTCATGTCTTGTGACATGAACTTTGGCCTTTATTACAGTCATGTCTTGTGACATAAACTTTGGTCTTTATTACAGTCATTTCTTGTGACATGTACTTTGGCCTTTATTACAGTCATGTCTTGTGACATGAACTTTGGCCTTTATTACAGTCATTTCTTGTGACATGAACTTTGGCCTTTATTACAGTCATTTCTTGTGACATGAACTTTGACCTTTATTACAGTCATGTCTTGTGACATGAACTTTGGCCTTTATTACAGTCATTTCTTGTGACATGAACTTTGGCCTTTATTACAGTCATGTCTTGTGACATGAACTTTGGGTTTTATTAGTCATGTCTTGTGACATGAACTTTGGCCTTTATAACAATCATGCCTTGTGACATGAACTTTAGCCTTTATAACAGTCATGTCTTGTGACATGAACTTTGGCCTTTATAACAGTCATGTCTTGTGACATGAACTTTGGCCTTTATTACAGTCATGTCTTGTGACATAAACTTTGGCCTTTATTACAGTCATTTTGTGTAACATGAACTTTGGTCTTGCGATTTATTGCAACCATGTTTTGTAGCATGAACTTTTTGTATCATGTTCTATAAAATGAACTTTGTCACGTAACATGAGTTTTGGGATTCATTGCATTCATGTCATCTAACATGAAGTTTGGGCTGTACTGTAGCAATGGAATTTGTGGCATACCGAAGTCATGTCCTATGAAATGAATTTGAGACTTAATTGCAGCCATGTCCTAATAAATGAACTTTTGGCTTTTCTATAACAGTCAAGTTCTATGAAATGAACCTTAGGACTTTATTACTGTATAGGAAAGCAAAACTTCAGAATCAAAAGTCTAACAACATGAACACGAATGAATTCCTGAGTGAGACCAGGTGTTGCCAAAGTGATTAGTATCTCATTCTAACACGAAATCCTATGTATAATTGACTGAATGAGAAAAACGAGTACGGTCTGTTTGAAGGGTCAAAAATCTTATGGCTACATATTTTACGTATCCGTTTTATCTGTTTATACAATCAAACCTGTCAAGGTTAATCAACCAAGGGAACATTGAAATATGGTCACATACAACAGGTAGTCACTTAATACAGGTTTGATTAATGTAAAATGCACTGCAAATGGAAATAAAATTTAAGGTCACAGAATACAAGTTATTGCTTAATAGAGGTGGACACTAAAGCTGGCTTGACTGTATATCTAATAAGTTGTAATAACAATAAAAAAATGTACAATCAGAATATAAAACTGCACGTAGCTATTGGCTGTTGGCAATCCTCGTTAAGCAAATAAAGAATTAAATTAAAACTTGTTAGAATTTTTAATATTTCACACCTTCATGTTCTTGAAATGTCAGACATTGTTCCTGTGTTAAATTTGAACATTGAATATTCTGTATTATTCAAATAGCGGTTTTAGAAGTACGAATATTCTGTATTATTCAAATAGCGGTTTTAAAAGTACATGTTAAGATCAACAACAACAGTATTAAGAGATTATTACATGACATTTTCCATATCGGCCCTGGTATTAGCCTGAGACTCCCATATCAAGCCCGACAGCGAAGCTGGAGTGCTGATATGGGTCGAGGGTTGATACCAGGGACTATATGGAAAATTTCATGACATAATCTTTTTATCACATATTTTACATTGACCTTACTTTTATATTGCAAAAAAGATCTATGAACAGACAAATTGCGAAAATAAATCCTTAAATCCTTGCAAATATTTTTGTTTCGAATCTGATTTAAAAAATATACCAAAGAATGTCGATCTGTACAATGACGTTAGAAACTATTTGTAAAATCTACACAAGACGTTGACATTTGAATGGAAATTCCTATTCAACATGACGTATATATTTGAGCTAATTATTCCGTTTCAAGTTATTTAAAATTTATTCCAATATGTTGAAATGTGTTAATTTGCTTGAAATACGATTTTATGCATACCTTTATGCATCATCTTTCCTTGTACTTTGAAACCACTGCGCAGATACCGGAAGTTGAATACGGGGGCAAATACGAATATATGAGAGCAAATACGGATATTTTCCCCGTAATTGCCCTGACGGCAAATAACCAACACTGACTTTTAGCTATTATTGGACATGCAAAAATGAACATATTGCAACAAAATATGTGATAATCTCTGTTATTGCATAAGAATTGTACTTGGATTGTAATTTTTTAATATTACATATGAAGTTAATTGTTATCATGCTGCCGTTTAATTGCCATTACGTTGTTCCAGCTAATGATCATTATATTAAGAACTGGGGATTGAAGATTTAATATTAAATGTGGCAATGTTCATTAAGAAATGTTATATAATATTTGTATGTAAATACCAATGTGCATAATCCTAATAAAGACATAACTTTTTAAACTTTTGACCTGCCATCTAAAGATTGTTAATCAGATTATGATATTGCAAAATACTGACTGTCACCAGAAACCTACAGATTGAAGGACTATCTTAGCCCATATTTGATGACTTTGTGGTCTTAGAATAAAATTGCTAGCATTGGAAAGTAACCACCTGAATTTGCGTTAAAGAAAAAGTGAATGTAGGATTATCGAGGGTTGACAATTTTTTATTAGCTCACCTGAGGGTCATGTGAGCTATTGCCATCACTTGGCGTCCGTCGTCGTCGTACGTCGTAAACTTTTTCAAAAATCTTCTCCTCTGAAAGTACTAAACCAATGGAAACCAAACTTGGTCTGAATCATCACTAGGGTGTCTAGTTTCAAAATTGTGTCCGGTGATGCCGTGCACCAACCAACCAACATGGCCACTGTTACTAAAAATAGAACATATGGTAAAATTGCAGGTTTTGGGTAATAACTCAAAAACCGTTAATAATATCAAAAATCTTACATGGGGTAAAAATGATCAGCACATGAAGATCTACCTACCCTGCAATTTTGAAGTAAATCTGATGGCCCATCTTGGAGTTATTGCCCTTTTTTCATCAAATTTGTAAAATTTTAATACTTTTCGTCTTATATTTCAAAAACTATAAGAGATAAAGGTTAAATTTAAATTGCAAAAATGTGCGGCATATCAAGATCTACGCACCCTGCAATTTTGAAGTAAATCCCATTACCCATTTTGGAGTTATTTCCCTTTTTTCATCAAATTTTCAAAATTTTAATACTTTTCGTCCTTTATTTCAAAAACTATAAGAGACAGGTGGTAAGTTGAAATTGCAAAAAATGTGCAGCATGTCAAGATCTACATACCCTGCAATTTTGAAGTAAATCCCATTACCCATTTTGACCGATTATGCAAATTAGAAAAAAGGGGGGATGAAATTTAAAAAAAATCTTCTCCTCTGAAACTACTGAGCCAATCTCAACCAAACTTTGCTGAAATGATCCTTAGGTGGTCCCCTTTCAAAATTGTGTACATCAGCGCCGTCCTGTATCCAAGATGGCCGCCATTACTAAAAATAGAAATTTCTTCAAATGGCCAAAACTGCTCTATTTTAAGCCAGAAAGTGCCCAAATTTGAACTGTATAAGCATAATGATGAGCTTTTTAACATATATTACGGAATTTTTATGAACTTTGAACTTTTGCCTATTTTGACCGATTATGCAAATTAGAAAAAAGGGGGGATGAAATTAAAAAAATCTTCTCCTCTGAAACTACTGTGCCAATCTCAACCGAACTTTGCTGAAATGATCCTTGGGTGGTCCCCTTTCATTATTGTGTCCGTCAGTGCGGTCCTGTATCCAAGATGGCCACTATGACTAAAAATAGAAATTTCTTCAAATGGCCAAAACTGCTCTATTTTAAGCCAGAAAGTGCCCAAATTTGAACTGTATCAGCATAATGATGAGCTTTTTAACATATATTACGGGATTTTTAATGAACTTTGAACTTTTGCCTATTTTGACCGATTATGCAAATTAGAAAAAAGGGGGGATGAAATAAAAAAAAAATCTTCTCCTCTGAAACTACTGTGCCAATCTCAACCAAACTTTGCTGAAATGATCCTTAGGTGGTCCCCTTTCAAAATTGTGTCCATCAGCGCCGTCCTGTATCCAAGATGGCCGCCATGACTGAAAATAGAAATTTCTTCAAATGGCCAAAACTGCTCTATTTTAAGCCAGAAAGTGCCCAAATTTGAACTGTATAAGCATAATGATGAGCTTTTTAACATATATTACGGAATTTTTTATGAACTTTGAACTTTTGCCTATTTTGACCGATTATGCAAATTAGAAAAAAGGGGGGATGAAATTAAAATAAAATCTTCTCCTCTGAAACTACTGTGCCAATCTCAACCAAACTTTACTGAAATGATCCTTGGGTGGTCCCCTTTCAAAATTTTGTCCGTCAGCGCCGTCCTGTATCCAAGATGGCCGCCATGACTAAAAATAGAAATTTCTTCAAAAGACCAAAACTGCTCTATTTTAAGCCAGAAAGTGCCCAAATTTGAACTGTATCAGCATAATGACGAGCTTTTTAACATATATTATGGGATTTTTATGAACTTTGAACTTTTGTCTATTTTGACCGATTATGCAAATTAGAAAAAAGGGGGGATGAAATTTAAAAAAAATCTTTTCCTCTGAAACTACTGTGCCAATCTCAACCGAACTTTGCTGAGATGATCCTTGGGTGGTCCCCTTTCAAAATTGTGTCCGTAAGTGCGGTCGTGTATCCAAGATGGCCGCCATGACTAAAAATAGAAATTTCTTCAAATGGCCAAAACTGCTCTACTTTAAGCCAGAAAGTGCCCAAATTTGAACTGTATAAGCATAATGATGAGCTTTTTAACATATATTACGGAATTTTTTATGAACTTTGAACTTTTGCCTATTTTGACCGATTATGCAAATTAGAAAAAAGGGGGGATGAAATTAAAAAAAAATCTTCTCCTCTGAAACTACGGTGCCAATCTCAACCAAACTTTGCTGAAATGATCCTTGGGTGGTCCTCTTCCAAAATTGTGTCCGGCATTTCAGAACACCGACCAAGATGGCCACCACAGTCGAACTTAATTTAACATAGGACCCTATGGGAAATTCCCATAAAAATCTTTTTGTCTGAAACCATTTGCTCAATAAGAACAAAATTTTGATGAAATAGTCATTGGATGGTTCTCTTCCAAAAATGTGTCTGGCGGTTCGGCCCTTCGATCAATTTTTTTTTTATCTGCAATTTTGAAGTAAATCTGATTACCCATCTTGGAGTTCTTGCCCTTTTTTCATCAAATTTATAAAAAAAAGTTAATACTTTTAATCTTATATTTCAAAAACTATAAGGCATAAAGGTTAAGTTTAATTTGCTGAAATGATCCTTGGGTGGTCCCCTTTCAAAATTGTGTCCGTCAGCACTGTCCTGTATCCAAGATGGCCGCCACGACTAAAAATAGAAATTTCTTCAAATGGCCAAAACTGCTCTATTTTAAGCCAGAAAGTGCCCAAATTTGAACTGTATAAGCATAATGATGAGCTTTTAAACATATATTACCGGATTTTTTATGAACTTTGAACTTTTGCCTATTTTGACCGATTATGCAAATTAGAAAAAAGGGGGGATGAAATTAAAATAAAATCTTCTCCTCTTAAACTACTATGCCAATCTCAACCAAACTTTACTGAAATGATCCTTGGGTGGTCCACTTTCAAAATTTTGTCCGTCAGCGCCGTCCTGTATCCAAGATGGCCACTATGACTAAAAATAGAAATTTCTTCAAATGGCCAAAACTGCTCTATTTTAAGCCAGAAAGTGCCCAAATTTGAACTGTATAAGCATAATGATGAGCTTTTTAACATATATTACGAGATTTTTTATGAACTTTGAACTTTTGCCTATTTTGACCGATTATGCAAATTAGAAAAAAGGGGGGATGAAATTAAAAAAAAATCTTCTCCTCTGAAACTACTGTGCCAATCTCAACCAAACTTTGCTGAAATGATCCTTGGGTGGTCCTCTTCCAAAATTGTGTCCGACATTTCAGAACACCGACCAAGATGGCCACCACAGTCGAACTTAATTTAACATAGGACCCTATGGGAAATTCCCATAAAAATCTTTTTGTCTGAAACCATTTGCTCAATAAGAACAAAATTTTGATGAAATAGTCATTGGATGGTTCTCTTCCAAAAATGTGTCTGGCGGTTCGGCCCTTCGAACAATTTTTTTTTTTTATCTGCAATTTTGAAGTAAATCTGATTACCCATCTTGGAGTTCTTGCCCTTTTTTCATCAAATTTATAAAAAAAAAATAATACTTTTCATCTTATATTTCAAAAACTATAAGGCATAAAGGTTAAGTTTTATTTGCTGAAATGATCCTTGGGTGGTCCCCTTTCAAAATTGTGTCCGTCAGCGCCGTCCTGTATCCAAGATGGCCGCCATGACTAAAAATAGAAATTTCTTCAAATGGCCAAAACTGCTCTATTTTAAGCCAGAAAGTGCCCAGATTTGAACTGTATAAGCATAAGGATGAGCTTTTTAACATATATTACGGAATTTTTAATGAACTTTGAACTTTTGCCTATTTTGACCGACTATGCAAATTAGAAAAAAGGGGGGATGAAATTTAAAAAAAATCTTCTCCTCTGAAACTACTGTGCCAATCTCAACCCAACTTTGCTGAAATGATCATTGGGTGGCCCCCTTTCAAAATTGTGTCCGTCAGTGCCGTCCTGTATCCAAGATGGCCGCCATTACTAAAAATAGAAATTTCTTCAAATGGCCAAAACTGCTCTACTTTAAGCCAGAAAGTGCCCAAATTTGAACTGTATAAGCATAATGATGAGCTTTTTAACATATATTACGGAATTATTTATGAACTTTGAACTTTTGCCTATTTTGACCGATTATGCAAATTAGAAAAAAGGGGGGATGAAATTAAAAAAAAATCTTCTCCTCTGAAACTGCAGTGCCAATCTCAACCAAACTTTGCTGAAATGATCCTTGGGTGGTCCTCTTCCAAAATTGTGTCCGGCATTTCAGAACACCGACCAAGATGGCCACCACAGTCGAACTTAATTTAACATAGGACCCTATGGGAAATTCCCATAAAAATCTTTTTGTCTGAAACCATTTGCTCAATAAGAACAAAATTTTGATGAAATAGTCATTGGATGGTTCTCTTCCAAAAATGTGTCTGGCGGTTCGGCCCTTCGATCAATTTTTTTTTTATCTGCAATTTTGAAGTAAATCTTGGAGTTCTTGCCCTTTTTTCATCAAATTTATAAAAAAAAGTTAATACTTTTAATCTTATATTTCAAAAACTATAAGGCATAAAGGTTAAGTTTAATTTGCTGAAATGATCCTTGGGTGGTCCCCTTTCAAAATTGTGTCCGTCAGCACTGTCCTGTATCCAAGATGGCCGCCACGACTAAAAATAGAAATTTCTTCAAATGGCCAAAACTGCTCTATTTTAAGCCAGAAAGTGCCCAAATTTGAACTGTATAAGCATAATGATGAGCTTTTAAACATATATTACGGGATTTTTTATGAACTTTGAACTTTTGCCTATTTTGACCGATTATGCAAATTAGAAAAAAGGGGGGATGAAATTAAAATAAAATCTTCTCCTCTTAAACTACTATGCCAATCTCAACCAAACTTTACTGAAATGATCCTTGGGTGGTCCACTTTCAAAATTTTGTCCGTCAGCGCCGTCCTGTATCCAAGATGGCCACTATGACTAAAAATAGAAATTTCTTCAAATGGCCAAAACTGCTCTATTTTAAGCCAGAAAGTGCCCAAATTTGAACTGTATAAGCATAATGATGAGCTTTTTAACATATATTACGAGATTTTTTATGAACTTTGAACTTTTGCCTATTTTGACCGATTATGCAAATTAGAAAAAAGGGGGGATGAAATTAAAAAAAATCTTCTCCTCTGAAACTACTGTGCCAATCTCAACCGAACTTTGCTGAAATGATCCTTGGGTGGTCCCCTTTCATTATTGTGTCCGTCAGTGCGGTCCTGTATCCAAGATGGCCACTATGACTAAAAATAGAAATTTCTTCAAATGGCCAAAACTGCTCTATTTTAAGCCAGAAAGTGCCCAAATTTGAACTGTATCAGCATAATGATGAGCTTTTTAACATATATTACGGGATTTTTAATGAACTTTGAACTTTTGCCTATTTTGACCGATTATGCAAATTAGAAAAAAGGGGGGATGAAATTTAAAAAAATCTTCTCCTCTGAAACTACGGTGCCAATCTCAACCAAACTTTGCTGAAATGATCCTTAGGTGGTCCCCTTTCAAAATTGTGTCCATCAGCGCCGTCCTGTATCCAAGATGGCCGCCATGACTGAAAATAGAAATTTCTTCAAATGGCCAAAACTGCTCTATTTTAAGCCAGAAAGTGCCCAAATTTGAACTGTATAAGCATAATGATGAGCTTTTTAACATATATTACGGAATTTTTTATGAACTTTGAACTTTTGCCTATTTTGACCGATTATGCAAATTAGAAAAAAGGGGGGATGAAATTAAAATAAAATCTTCTCCTCTGAAACTACTGTGCCAATCTCAACCAAACTTTACTGAAATGATCCTTGGGTGGTCCCCTTTCAAAATTTTGTCCGTCAGCGCCGTCCTGTATCCAAGATGGCCGCCATGACTAAAAATAGAAATTTCTTCAAAAGACCAAAACTGCTCTATTTTAAGCCAGAAAGTGCCCAAATTTGAACTGTATCAGCATAATGACGAGCTTTTTAACATATATTACGAGATTTTTTATGAACTTTGAACTTTTGCCTATTTTGACCGATTATGCAAATTAGAAAAAAGGGGGGATGAAATTAAAAAAAATCTTCTCCTCTGAAACTACTGTGCCAATCTCAACCGAACTTTGCTGAAATGATCCTTGGGTGGTCCCCTTTCATTATTGTGTCCGTCAGTGCGGTCCTGTATCCAAGATGGCCACTATGACTAAAAATAGAAATTTCTTCAAATGGCCAAAACTGCTCTATTTTAAGCCAGAAAGTGCCCAAATTTGAACTGTATCAGCATAATGATGAGCTTTTTAACATATATTACGGGATTTTTAATGAACTTTGAACTTTTGCCTATTTTGACCGATTATGCAAATTAGAAAAAAGGGGGGATGAAATTTAAAAAAATCTTCTCCTCTGAAACTACGGTGCCAATCTCAACCAAACTTTGCTGAAATGATCCTTAGGTGGTCCCCTTTCAAAATTGTGTCCATCAGCGCCGTCCTGTATCCAAGATGGCCGCCATGACTGAAAATAGAAATTTCTTCAAATGGCCAAAACTGCTCTATTTTAAGCCAGAAAGTGCCCAAATTTGAACTGTATAAGCATAATGATGAGCTTTTTAACATATATTACGGAATTTTTTATGAACTTTGAACTTTTGCCTATTTTGACCGATTATGCAAATTAGAAAAAAGGGGGGATGAAATTAAAATAAAATCTTCTCCTCTGAAACTACTGTGCCAATCTCAACCAAACTTTACTGAAATGATCCTTGGGTGGTCCCCTTTCAAAATTTTGTCCGTCAGCGCCGTCCTGTATCCAAGATGGCCGCCATGACTAAAAATAGAAATTTCTTCAAAAGACCAAAACTGCTCTATTTTAAGCCAGAAAGTGCCCAAATTTGAACTGTATCAGCATAATGACGAGCTTTTTAACATATATTATGGGATTTTTATGAACTTTGAACTTTTGTCTATTTTGACCGATTATGCAAATTAGAAAAAAGGGGGGATGAAATTTAAAAAAAATCTTTTCCTCTGAAACTACTGTGCCAATCTCAACCGAACTTTGCTGAGATGATCCTTGGGTGGTCCCCTTTCAAAATTGTGTCCGTAAGTGCGGTCGTGTATCCAAGATGGCCGCCATGACTAAAAATAGAAATTTCTTCAAATGGCCAAAACTGCTCTATTTTAAGCCAGAAAGTGCCCAAATTTGAACTGCATAAGCATAATGATGAGCTTTTAAACATATATTACGGGATTTTTTATGAACTTTGAACTTTTGCCTATTTTGACCGATTATGCAAATTAGAAAAAAGGGGGGATGAAATTAAAATAAAATCTTCTCCTCTTAAACTACTGTGCCAATCTCAACCAAACTTTACTGAAATGATCCTTGGGTGGTCCCCTTTCAAAATTTTGTCCGTCAGCGCCGTCCTGTATCCAAGATGGCCGCCATGACTAAAAATAGAAATTTCTTCAAATGGCCAAAACTGCTCTATTTTAAGCCAGAAAGTGCCCAGATTTGAACTGTATAAGCATAAGGATGAGCTTTTTAACATATATTACGGAATTTTTAATGAACTTTGAACTTTTGCCTATTTTGACCGACTATGCAAATTAGAAAAAAGGGGGGATGAAATTTAAAAAAATCTTCTCCTCTGAAACTACTGTGCCAATCTCAACCCAACTTTGCTGAAATGATCATTGGGTGGCCCCCTTTCAAAATTGTGTCCGTCAGTGCCGTCCTGTATCCAAGATGGCCGCCATGACTAAAAATAGAAATTTCTTCAAATGGCCAAAACTGCTCTACTTTAAGCCAGAAAGTGCCCAAATTTGAACTGTATAAGCATAATGATGAGCTTTTTAACATATATTACGGAATTTTTTATGAACTTTGAACTTTTGCCTATTTTGACCGATTATGCAAATTAGAAAAAAGGGGGGATGAAATTAAAAAAAAATCTTCTCCTCTGAAACTACGGTGCCAATCTCAACCAAACTTTGCTGAAATGATCCTTGGGTGGTCCTCTTCCAAAATTGTGTCCGGCATTTCAGAACACCGACCAAGATGGCCACCACAGTCGAACTTAATTTAACATAGGACCCTATGGGAAATTCCCATAAAAATCTTTTTGTCTGAAACCATTTGCTCAATAAGAACAAAATTTTGATGAAATAGTCATTGGATGGTTCTCTTCCAAAAATGTGTCTGGCGGTTCGGCCCTTCGATCAATTTTTTTTTTATCTGCAATTTTGAAGTAAATCTGATTACCCATCTTGGAGTTCTTGCCCTTTTTTCATAAAATTTATAAAAAAAAGTTAATACTTTTAATCTTATATTTCAAAAACTATAAGGCATAAAGGTTAAGTTTAATTTGCTGAAATGATCCTTGGGTGGTCCCCTTTCAAAATTGTGTCCGTCAGCACTGTCCTGTATCCAAGATGGCCGCCACGACTAAAAATAGAAATTTCTTCAAATGGCCAAAACTGCTCTATTTTAAGCCAGAAAGTGCCCAAATTTGAACTGTATAAGCATAATGATGAGCTTTTAAACATATATTACGGGATTTTTTATGAACTTTGAACTTTTGCCTATTTTGACCGATTATGCAAATTAGAAAAAAGGGGGGATGAAATTAAAATAAAATCTTCTCCTCTTAAACTACTATGCCAATCTCAACCAAACTTTACTGAAATGATCCTTGGGTGGTCCACTTTCAAAATTTTGTCCGTCAGCGCCGTCCCGTATCCAAGATGGCCACTATGACTAAAAATAGAAATTTCTTCAAATGGCCAAAACTGCTCTATTTTAAGCCAGAAAGTGCCCAAATTTGAACTGCATAAGCATAATGATGAGCTTTTTAACATATATTACGAGATTTTTTATGAACTTTGAACTTTTGCCTATTTTGACCGATTATGCAAATTAGAAAAAAGGGGGGATGAAATTAAAAAAAAATCTTCTCCTCTGAAACTACTGTGCCAATCTCAACCAAACTTTGCTGAAATGATCCTTGGGTGGTCCTCTTCCAAAATTGTGTCCGACATTTCAGAACACCGACCAAGATGGCCACCACAGTCGAACTTAATTTAACATAGGACCCTATGGGAAATTCCCATAAAAATCTTTTTGTCTGAAACCATTTGCTCAATAAGAACAAAATTTTGATGAAATAGTCATTGGATGGTTCTCTTCCAAAAATGTGTCTGGCGGTTCGGCCCTTCGAACAATTTTTTTTTTTTATCTGCAATTTTGAAGTAAATCTGATTACCCATCTTGGAGTTCTTGCCCTTTTTTCATCAAATTTATAAAAAAAAAATAATACTTTTCATCTTATATTTCAAAAACTATAAGGCATAAAGGTTAAGTTTAATTTGCTGAAATGATCCTTGGGTGGTCCCCTTTCAAAATTGTGTCCGTCAGCGCCGTCCTGTATCCAAGATGGCCGCCATGACTAAAAATAGAAATTTCTTCAAATGGCCAAAACTGCTCTATTTTAAGCCAGAAAGTGCCCAGATTTGAACTGTATAAGCATAAGGATGAGCTTTTTAACATATATTACGGAATTTTTAATGAACTTTGAACTTTTGCCTATTTTGACCGACTATGCAAATTAGAAAAAAGGGGGGATGAAATTTAAAAAAAATCTTCTCCTCTGAAACTACTGTGCCAATCTCAACCCAACTTTGCTGAAATGATCATTGGGTGGCCCCCTTTCAAAATTGTGTCCGTCAGTGCCGTCCTGTATCCAAGATGGCCGCCATTACTAAAAATAGAAATTTCTTCAAATGGCCAAAACTGCTCTACTTTAAGCCAGAAAGTGCCCAAATTTGAACTGTATAAGCATAATGATGAGCTTTTTAACATATATTACGGAATTATTTATGAACTTTGAACTTTTGCCTATTTTGACCGATTATGCAAATTAGAAAAAAGGGGGGATGAAATTAAAAAAAAATCTTCTCCTCTGAAACTGCAGTGCCAATCTCAACCAAACTTTGCTGAAATGATCCTTGGGTGGTCCTCTTCCAAAATTGTGTCCGGCATTTCAGAACACCGACCAAGATGGCCACCACAGTCGAACTTAATTTAACATAGGACCCTATGGGAAATTCCCATAAAAATCTTTTTGTCTGAAACCATTTGCTCAATAAGAACAAAATTTTGATGAAATAGTCATTGGATGGTTCTCTTCCAAAAATGTGTCTGGCGGTTCGGCCCTTCGATCAATTTTTTTTTTATCTGCAATTTTGAAGTAAATCTGATTACCCATCTTGGAGTTCTTGCCCTTTTTTCATCAAATTTATAAAAAAAAGTTAATACTTTTAATCTTATATTTCAAAAACTATAAGGCATAAAGGTTAAGTTTAATTTGCTGAAATGATCCTTGGGTGGTCCCCTTTCAAAATTGTGTCCGTCAGCACTGTCCTGTATCCAAGATGGCCGCCACGACTAAAAATAGAAATTTCTTCAAATGGCCAAAACTGCTCTATTTTAAGCCAGAAAGTGCCCAAATTTGAACTGTATAAGCATAATGATGAGCTTTTTAACATATATTACGGAATTTTTTATGAACTTTGAACTTTTGCCTATTTTGACCGATTATGCAAATTAGAAAAAAGGGGGGATGAAATTTAAAAAAAATCTTCTCCTCTGAAACTACTGTGCCAATCTCAACCAAACTTTGCTGAAATGATCCTTGGGTGGTCCTCTTCCAAAATTGTGTCCGACATTTCAGAACACCGACCAAGATGGCCACCACAGTCGAACTTAATTTAACATAGGACCCTATGGGAAATTCCCATAAAAATCTTTTTGTCTGAAACCATTTGCTCAATAAGAACAAAATTTTGATGAAATAGTCATTGGATGGTTCTCTTCCAAAAATGTGTCTGGCGGTTCGGCCCTTCGAACAATTTTTTTTTTTATCTGCAATTTTGAAGTAAATCTGATTACCCATCTTGGAGTTCTTGCCCTTTTTTCATCAAATTTATGAAAAAAAAATAATACTTTTCATCTTATATTTCAAAAACTATAAGGCATAAAGGTTAAGTTTAATTTGCTGAAATGATCCTTGGGTGGTCCCCTTTCAAAATTGTGTCCGTCAGCGCCGTCCTGTATCCAAGATGGCCGCCATGACTAAAAATAGAAATTTCTTCAAATGGCCACAACTGCTCTATTTTAAGCCAGAAAGTGCCCAGATTTGAACTGTATAAGCATAAGGATGAGCTTTTTAACATATATTACGGAATTTTTAATGAACTTTGAACTTTTGCCTATTTTGACCGACTATGCAAATTAGAAAAAAGGGGGGATGAAATTTAAAAAAAATCTTCTCCTCTGAAACTACTGTGCCAATCTCAACCAAACTTTGCTGAAATGATCATTGGGTGGCCCCCTTTCAAAATTGTGTCCGTCAGTGCCGTCCTGTATCCAAGATGGCCGCCATTACTAAAAATAGAAATTTCTTCAAATGGCCAAAACTGCTCTACTTTAAGCCAGAAAGTGCCCAAATTTGAACTGTATAAGCATAATGATGAGCTTTTTAACATATATTACGGAATTTTTTATGAACTTTGAACTTTTGCCTATTTTGACCGATTATGCAAATTAGAAAAAAGGGGGGATGAAATTAAAAAAAAATCTTCTCCTCTGAAACTACGGTGCCAATCTCAACCAAACTTTGCTGAAATGATCCTTGGGTGGTCCTCTTCCAAAATTGTGTCCGGCATTTCAGAACACCGACCAAGATGGCCACCACAGTCGAACTTAATTTAACATAGGACCCTATGGGAAATTCCCATAAAAATCTTTTTGTCTGAAACCATTTGCTCAATAAGAACAAAATTTTGATGAAATAGTCATTGGATGGTTCTCTTCCAAAAATGTGTCTGGCGGTTCGGCCCTTCGATCAATTTTTTTTTTATCTGCAATTTTGAAGTAAATCCCATTACCCATTTTGGAGTTATTGCCCTTTTTTCATCAAAATGTTCTCAATTTTAATACTATCGTTTTTTATCTCAAAAACTATTAGAGATAGAGGGAAAGTTTACACTGCAAAAATGTTCAGCATGTCAAGATCTACAAAAAATTTCCAACAGTTAAAAATATGCGACAACTGTCAAGAGTTATTCCTCTTGAAATGCATTTTTTTGTTGACTCACTGCTTTTGGTTACTCAAATAATCAAAGGGAAGCAACTCTATTACAAAATGTGAAGTAGGAAAAGCTAAATTTTGAGAATCATTGACATATATGCTTTTTTACAGCAATTTTGATAACTTACATTAAAGGGGGAACCCCTGCCCACATTTTTTTGTAGAAGGGGTCTGCAATGACGAAGGCTACATTTGTTAATTTTTTTTGCCGAAGTTATCAAGTTTTATTGACTGATGTTGTTATTATACCCAGGTGAGCTATACAGGCTCCTGGGAGCCTCTAGTTATATATCATTAAATGTAAGTTGAGTTTCAGAGGTAAGTTTCCAATTAGGTACCTCTTCCATGAGATATGAGTAGCGCCTACGTTAAATTTCAGGTGAAACCTGTATAAAAGCTCAAAAAGATTTTATTTAATATAGAATGCTATGGGGAATTATATAGTGGTATTACTCCTCTAAGAAGACTACCTATAATAAATGTAACAAACTTATGAATTTGTAAGAACTATATTCATTTTAGACCCTATTGGGTGAATGTCAGGATGCTGTGATCTATTGCTATGATGTGGCTTCCCGCTCGTCTGTAGTCCATACGTCCGTCGTTAACTTCCAAAAATCCTTTCTTATTCTTCTTTAGTGTTTTGTCTACTTTTTAGGCAAGTCTAATAGATGCCATCAAGCATCCAACATAGCAGTCTTTATTATCGATTGGGATCTTTTGGAACCAGATTTCAAAATTTTGAAGTTCCAACTTTGGTATATATTCTGGAAGATTCTCAGACCTTTTATTTCTATAGATGTAAAATTATCTACCATCTGTACATTTCTGGACCCAGAAGAACAATAACTGTTACATTGAATAATCAAATTTCAAAATATTTGAAATCCAACTTTGGAATAATTCCCGAAAGACTCAGACCCATTATTTGGTGCAGCTGGAGTTGATATGTTGCATATTCATGTAAAAGGGTGTTTTCTTTAATTGATAAACTCCTTCATACAATTGAACAAATTAAAGGGGAGACATCAGTTTTAGTTCTCTAAAAATATTTCTTGTATTTTTATCAAAAACAGACTTCATAAAACTATATTTGCTTTTGGACATACATTGTATATTTAGGTCATTGGTTTATATTTTATTTTTATTTTGTAATTATGACTTTTTGATATATTTTTATTTTTATTGCTAACTTTAGTTGTCAACTCCTTGCAAATTAAAACAAGGGGCTAGGTGACTTAAAGGTGAAGGTCATTTACTTCCGACCACAAGCCTACACCGCTGACATGGGTATGCACCCCCATACTCATTAAATGTTAAGGTTACATCTATCCAATGTTAGAGGTTTCGTAAGTGTGTTGTATATATCCACCCTTTCTTCTCCCAATAAGAGAATATTGAAGATACCAAATGGGTATTCATAGACGCTGGTCCCTTAAATACACAGAATACTTTGAAGATCATGCAGCACGAACCTCCACAAAAAACTGGTGATGAACTCGGTTTCACCGGAAGAAAAAGCAGTTCTTGCTCCGCAAACAGCACCAGTTGTGTTACTCGTGTTAAAAAATCTAATCAACCAAATCATGATGGTAACCTAATAACTTTTGAAGTGATGACTTAAACTTTACCACTTACAGCTACCTTGGACCAGTAATTTCCTTGTTAGTAAGTTTGGAAGTCTTGATATAAGGCGAAAAAATGCTGACGATCAACACCAATAAGCCGCCCCATAAAATAAAACATGTTACCTAATAAAAATAAGATTTATTTACATAATATGCACTATTAATAATTTGTTTTCTGTTATGTTGACTTGTATTAATATATTGATTGATATAAGTGAGAAATCTAATAAGGAATGCTTTCTATTTCAGTGATTGACTGAGCGTCCAATAGCACTGAGATTTGAAGAAAAGGTAGGAATATTTTTATTATACATTTTACCTGTATTTAACAAAGGATACCTATGGGTATTACATTTAGCGAAAAGTATTGTAACTGTGTGATTGAAATTGATTGATTGATTGATTGATTGATTAATGTTAAGCGTCAAGTGAGTAGTATTTCAGCCATACTCATGACGAGAACAATAAACGTTTGAGAATACCAAAGATGGACAATCCAGAGAAACTGGCAACATATTGTATACAAGACGAAGAAAAACAAAAGAAAAATTCAACACAATATGTGTTGAACACAACTATAGGCAAACAAGAATGTTAATAAGATGTGAGCCCTCCTACAAACAACTGGAGGTAAAGACGAATCGAGCATCTTTTTTATGTGGAAATCGTAAAGGACATCACAACACGGAACTCAGAACATAAAGACACATATTAGGACAACACAAAAAACTTTAAAAAATTAGCAACACAGACCCCACCAAAAATACTGTTCTCATCATGTGAACCACTACCCTTTTGTTAGATTGGAAAGTTTTCATCTAACACTATAATTCAGAATTTTGAACCAAAAGAGTAAAATAATGTACAAATATGTAAATGATAGTCATATTCATTACTGCTACACAAATTCATCTATTATTTGGAATAAATTTTTGTAGCTATTTAAAAATATGCAAATTTTTAACTTTCTTGTACCAAGTTTAAGTCACACTGCCACTGCATTTTTGTTAAGAGTGCATTTATATCCCTATCTCAATTTTAGTTTGCCTTTATGAAGTAGAAGATGATTATTGGGGGTACCCTCAGTATTTGTGTGTGTGTCCTCGTCTCCGTTTTAGTTAAAACTTAGATCAAAGGTTTTTTATTCCCCTGATATTATATGGCCTACATTGTTTTTTACCCCATGATATTATATGGCCTACATTGATGTCTGTTTTACTGAAATTTAAAATTTCATTGAATACCATAATTTTTTTTAATTAAAAAAAAATTTACATTTAAGGTTTTATATAGAATATGAAAGATGTATTTTCTTAATGTCTTCAGTTTATGCAAATTGCAATTCTAACCTCATACATTTGTATATAAATTATGGCACAAAATTACACAGAACTGAACTAGTAATTTGGACTCTTCAATAATATATAACCTCTAACACAATATTACACAAACCTGAATTGATAATGTGGGCAATTCTATGTACATGTAAATTGGTTCTTCACCTATAGACCATTTGCATACATGTATTTCCGATTTTGATTATAAGATTATGTTTTACCACATGATTTATTTCCCTTTAAGGCAGGCAAAGTTCAATGAAACTAACATACATTTTTTCCCGTATCCTGTTCAAAATTTTAATAAGACAACATGAGAATTTTATATTTGATATTTCAATATTCTCTACAAATTATGAGAAAATTATACTCAAATTCATTGTCCTTGTTGCTCTTGTTACACTGCATACCATTTTGCCGGTCGTAAAGAAAATAATTCACATAAAAGCATATAATTTTAGAATCAAATCGGGATTGTGCAAAAGCTTGTAGTGCATCCGTAGCACCTTATACCACACAGTTCTATGACTGGATTTTTTTTTCTTTTATTGCACTGACGTTGTGAGTTTGAATCCAGCTCATGGCGAGGTGTACTCGATCCAACATTGTGTGATACATTTTGTCAGTGAATTGCAACAGGTCGGTGGTTTTCACCGTGTACTCTGGTTTCCTCCACCAATAAAACTGACTGCCACAAAATTACTGAAATATTGTTGAAAGTCGCGTTAAACACCATATTTTTTTATATTGCTATGAATGTGCAAAAGTTAGCACTGCATCTGTAGCACCTTATATTATAAAGTTCTACAACTGGAATGTTTTTATTTTTTTTTATTTCTATGAACGTGACATCAAGTCACTTGTAAAAAACAAATCAATATGGCCATCAACAAGGCCATATTGAATAAGATTATTTGTGTCTAAAAATAGTTGTAATCAATATCAATGAATAATTCTACTTTGTCAATTGTAATAATACCACTCTCAAGCTGTTGATTTCAGTAGATATTTCAATATTCAACTTTTTCTATACAATCGTACGAGAGGGAAGTTTTTTTATAGTACTAATTCCGAGTTCTTTAACGGTTAATGTTAAAAATATTTCTTTTCAAGTTTGTATATAAACACATGTCAAACTTATGTGACACCTTGTGGAGATTAAAATTGGATTACGATTTTTTAAGAAAATGGATATGAAAAGAAATATTGTGCTTGAATAGTTTTTTTGTTCAAAAATATTTTCGTATTTCATTTGATCTTATTTTCATTGCACAGTGGAAGCTTTTAAAGTCATGTTGACAGATTATACTGTCAGTGAACAGTGGTCCGATATTGACAATGGAAAGTCGATGTGACATTAGAATGATTATATCATGGGATGATAGTCCTGAAAAGTTGATTGAAATTTAATATTATATGAATGCTGTGACAGGGAGGATATTAAAAATTGTAAAGAAAAAAATAGAATTAAATGAAAAAGAAGAAAAAAAATGTCATGGAAAACTATATAAAGTTATCAACATTTTGATTTTATTATCAAAAATAGAGTTGATCCCCCTTGATATTTGCTTTGATATTTGATATTTTCTTTTATTTTTGTTTTTGAAAATCAAAATGAGATAAAAGGGTTGTTAGTAAATGAAATGTCAATATGTGATTATAACAAAGGTTTTTCTATCAGGGACCTTATATTATGTCCTTGGTTTGCTATCAAACTAGATTAATTATATATCTATTTACAATTTGTGGAACAATTAGAGGAGGAACAAAGAGAAAAAGGTGTTTAGTCTACAGATGGGAATACATTATGTGGGATAATGTATTGTCATCTTTATACAACTTGATTTGTAACAGTATATTTCCAGTTTTATGAAAGACAACATTTTTTATGTGGGTATAATGTTTTTGTCTTGAATATTCTCCTAGGATGTATTTATTTAAGTTACGGTAAATAAAATATGAAGAAAAAGTCCATTTATTTCTGTCAACATAAATTACCACCCACAAACTTCATTTTAAAATGATTTATATTTCTATAAATATCTATCTCTTCAAAGAAAATTACAAATCCAATTAAATCTTGAAGATTTGAAGAAGAAAAAAATATTTTTCTTTATATTGGTATATTAGTATTAAATAAGTGACTAATTAAAGTATCTAAAACTGTATCATAAATCTGTATAATATTTCTTGATTGCAGTTTAAGCTTTAAAATGATATTAAAGATCTTAACATCTGACGGAAAAAACAACAATCTGCTTTTGAAATCAATGAATATTTAATTTAGTAATAATATATTGCTGATCTTGTTAAGAACATATTTTTTGTAATTTATAGTACAATAAATATCCATTTAAACAGCTATTTAAGATTCATATCAGAACATCAATGTAGAATACAAGCCATCAGGTATAATAATGATAGTAGAATATATAGTGATTTAATATTAGTGGAGCTTATGTTGTGTTAAATGTTGATTTATTGACACCCAGAAGTCAGTTTTAGATGTTTATATTGACACCCAGAAGTCAGTTTTAAATGTTTATATTGACACCCAGAAGTCAGTTTTAAATGTATATATTGACACCCAGAAGTCAGTCTTAAACGTTTATATTGACAGCCAGATGTCAGTTTTAAATGTTTATATTGACGCTCAGAAGTCAGTTTTAAATGTATATATTGACACCCAGCAGTCAGTCTTAAACGTTTATATTGACAGCCAGATGTCAGTTTTAAATGTTTATATTGACACCCAGAAGTCAGTTTTAATGTTTATATTGACACCCAGAAGTCAGTCTTAATGTTTATATTGACACCCAGAAGTCAGTTTTAAATGTTTATATTGACATGCAGAAGTCAATTTTAATGTTTATATTGACACCCAGAAGTCAGTTTTAATGTTTATATTGACACCCAGAAGTCAGTTTTAAATCTTTATTTTGACATCCAGAAGTCAAGTCTTAAACATTTATATTGATAGCCAGAAGTCAGTTTTAAATGTTTATATTGACAGCCAGAAGTCAGTTTTAAGTGTTTATATTGACAGCCAGAAGTCAGTTTTAATGTTTATATTGACAGCCAGAAGTCAGTTTTAATGTTTCTATTGACAACCAGAAGTCAATGTTAATGTTTATATTAACACCCAGAAGTCAGTTTTAAATGTTTATATTGACACCCAGAAATCAGTTTTAATGTTTATATTGACATCCAGAAGTCAGTTTTAATGTTTATATTGACACCTAGAAGTCAGTCTTAATGTTTATATTAACACCCAAGTCAGTTTTAATGTTTATATTAACACCCAGAAGTCAGTTTTAAATGTTTATATTAACATCCAGAAGTCAGTTTTAATGTTTCTATTGACAACCAGAAGTCAATGTTAATGTTTATATTGACACCCAGAAGTCAGTTTTAAATGTTTATATTGACATCCAGAAGTCAGTTTTAATGTTTATATTGACATGCAGAAGTCAGTTTTAATGTTTATATTGACACCCAGAAGTTAGTCTAAATGTTTATATTGACACCCAAGTCAGTTTTAATGTTTATAACACCCAGATGTCAGTTTTAAATGTTTATATAATGTTTATATTAACATCCAGATGTCAGTTTTAAATGTTTATATAATGTTTATATTAACACCCAGAAGTCAGTTTTAATGTTTCTATTGACAACCAGAAGTCAATGTTAATGTTTATATTGACACCCAGAAGTCAGTTTTAAATGTTTATATTGACATCCAGAAGTCAGTTTTAGATGTTTATATTGACACCCAGAAGTCAGTTTTAAATGTTTATATTAACATCCAGAAGTCAGTTTTAATGTTTCTATTGACAACCAGAAGTCAATGTTAATGTTTATATTGACACCCAGAAGTCAGTTTTAAATGTTTATATTGACATCCAGAAGTCAGTTTTAGATGTTTATATTGACACCCAGAAGTCAGTTTTAAATGTTTATATTGACACCCAGAAGTCAGTTTTAAATGTTTATATTAACATCCAGAAGTCAGTTTTAATGTTTCTATTGACAACCAGAAGTCAATGTTAATGTTTATATTGACACCCAGAAGTCAGTTTTAAATGTTTATATTGACATCCAGAAGTCAGTTTTAGATGTTTATATTGACACCCAGAAGTCAGTTTTAAATGTTTATATTGACACCCAGAAGTCAGTTTTAAATGTTTATATTAACATCCAGAAGTCAGTTTTAATGTTTCTATTGACATCCAGAAGTCAGTTTTAATGTTTATATTGACACCCAGAAGTCAGTCTTAATGTTTATATTAACACCCAAGTCAGTTTTAATGTTTATATTAACACCCAGAAGTCAGTTTTAAATGTTTATATAATGTTTATATTAACATCCAGATGTCAGTTTTAAATGTTTATATAATGTTTATATTAACATCCAGATGTCAGTTTTAGATGTTTATATAATGTTTATATTAACATCCAGAAGTCAGTTTTAATGTTTATATTAACATCCAGTAGTCAGTTTTAGATGTTTATATTGACACCCAGAAGTCAGTTTTAAATGTTTATATAATGTTTATATTAACATCCAGAAGTCAGTTTTAAATGTTTATATAATATTTATATTAACATCCAGATGTCAGTTTTAAATGTTTATATAATGTTTATATTAACATCCAGATGTCAGTTTTAAATGTTTATATAATGTTTATATTGACATCCAGATGTCAGTTTTAAATGTTTATATAATGTTTATATTAACATCCAGATGTCAGTTTTAAATGTTTATATTAACATCCAGATGTCAGTTTTAGATGTTTATATTGACACCCAGAAGTCAGTTTTAAATGTTTATATAATGTTTATATTAACATCCAGAAGTCAGTTTTAGATGTTTATATTGACACGCAGAAGTCTGTTTTAATGTTTATATTAACATCCAGATGTCAGTTTTAATGTTTATATTAACATCCAGATGTCAGTTTTAGATGTTTATATTGACACCCAGAAGTCAGTTTTAAATGTTTATATAATGTTTATATTAACATCCAGAAGTCAGTTTTAGATATTTATATTGACACCCAGAAGTCAGTTTTAAATGTTTATATAATGTTTATATTGACATCCAGAAGTCAGTTTTAGATGTTTATATTGACACCCAGAAGTCAGTTTTAATGTTTATATTAACATCCAGATGTAAGTTTTAATGTTTATATTAACATCCAGAATTCAGTTTTAATGTTTATATTAATACCCAAGTCAGTTTTAATGTTTATATTAACATCCAGAAGTCACTTTTAATGTTTATATTAACATCCAGAAGTCAGTTTTAATGTTTATATTGACATCCAGATGTCAGTTTTAATGTTTATATAATGTTTATATTAACATCCAGAATTCAGTTTTAATGTTTATATTGACACCCAGTAGTCAGTTTTAGATGTTTATATTGACATCCAGATGTCAGTTTTAATGTTTATATTAACATCCATAATTCAGTTTTAATGTTTATATTGACATCCAGATGTCAGTTTTAATGTTTATATTAACATCCAGAATTCAGTTTTAATGTTTATATTGACATCCAGATGTCAGTTTTAAATGTTTATATAATGTTTATATTGACATCCAGAAGTCAGTTTTAATGTTTATATAATGTTTATATTAACATCCAGATGTCAGTTTTAAATGTTTATATAATGTTTATATTAACATCCAGAATTCAGTTTTAATGTTTATATTGACATCCAGATGTCAGTTTTAATGTTTATATTAACACACAGAAGTCAGTTTTAATGTTTATATTAACATCCAGAAGTCAGTTTTGATGTTTATATTAACATCCAGATGTCAGTTTTAATGTTTATATTGACATCCTGATGTCAGTTTTAATGTTTATATTAACATCCAGATGTCAATTTTGATGTTTATATTAACATCCAGAATTCAGTTTTAATGTTTATATTAACACCCAGAAGTCAGTTTTAATGTTTATATTAACATCCAGAAGTCAGTTTTAATGTTTATATTAACATCCAGAAGTCAGTTTTAATGTTTATATTGACACCCAGAAGTCAGTTTTAAATGTTTATATTAACATCCAGAAGTCAGTTTTAATGTTTCTATTGACATCCAGAAGTCAGTCTTAATGTTTATATTGACATCCAGAAGTCAGTCTTAATGTTTATATATTGACACCCAGAAGTCAGTTTTAAATGTTTATATTGACACCCAGAAGTCAGTTTTAAATGTTTATATTGACACCCAGAAGTCAGTTTTAAATGTATATATTGACACCCAGAAGTCAGTCTTAAACGTTTATATTGACAGCCAGATGTCAGTTTTAAATGTTTATATTGACGCTCAGAAGTCAGTTTTAAATGTATATATTGACACCCAGAAGTCAGTCTTAAACGTTTATATTGACAGCCAGATGTCAGTTTTAAATGTTTATATTGACACCCAGAAGTCAGTTTTAATGTTTATATTGACACCCAGAAGTCAGTCTTAATGTTTATATTGACACCCAGAAGTCAGTTTTAAATGTTTATATTGACATGCAGAAGTCAATTTTAATGTTTATATTGACACCCAGAAGTCAGTTTTAATGTTTATATTGACACCCAGAAGTCAGTTTTAAATCTTTATTTTGACATCCAGAAGTCAAGTCTTAAACATTTATATTGATAGCCAGAAGTCAGTTTTAAATGTTTATATTGACAGCCAGAAGTCAGTTTTAAGTGTTTATATTGACAGCCAGAAGTCAGTTTTAATGTTTATATTGACAGCCAGAAGTCAGTTTTAATGTTTCTATTGACAACCATAAGTCAATGTTAATGTTTATATTAACACCCAGAAGTCAGTTTTAAATGTTTATATTGACACCCAGAAATCAGTTTTAATGTTTATATTGACATCCAGAAGTCAGTTTTAATGTTTATATTGACACCTAGAAGTCAGTCTTAATGTTTATATTAACACCCAAGTCAGTTTTAATGTTTATATTAACACCCAGAAGTCAGTTTTAAATGTTTATATTAACATCCAGAAGTCAGTTTTAATGTTTCTATTGACAACCAGAAGTCAATGTTAATGTTTATATTGACACCCAGAAGTCAGTTTTAAATGTTTATATTGACATCCAGAAGTCAGTTTTAATGTTTATATTGACATGCAGAAGTCAGTTTTAATGTTTATATTGACACCCAGAAGTTAGTCTAAATGTTTATATTGACACCCAAGTCAGTTTTAATGTTTATAACACCCAGATGTCAGTTTTAAATGTTTATATAATGTTTATATTAACATCCAGATGTCAGTTTTAAATGTTTATATAATGTTTATATTAACACCCAGAAGTCAGTTTTAATGTTTCTATTGACAACCAGAAGTCAATGTTAATGTTTATATTGACACCCAGAAGTCAGTTTTAAATGTTTATATTGACATCCAGAAGTCAGTTTTAGATGTTTATATTGACACCCAGAAGTCAGTTTTAAATGTTTATATTAACATCCAGAAGTCAGTTTTAATGTTTCTATTGACAACCAGAAGTCAATGTTAATGTTTATATTGACACCCAGAAGTCAGTTTTAAATGTTTATATTGACATCCAGAAGTCAGTTTTAGATGTTTATATTGACACCCAGAAGTCAGTTTTAAATGTTTATATTGACACCCAGAAGTCAGTTTTAAATGTTTATATTAACATCCAGAAGTCAGTTTTAATGTTTCTATTGACAACCAGAAGTCAATGTTAATGTTTATATTGACACCCAGAAGTCAGTTTTAAATGTTTATATTGACATCCAGAAGTCAGTTTTAGATGTTTATATTGACACCCAGAAGTCAGTTTTAAATGTTTATATTGACACCCAGAAGTCAGTTTTAAATGTTTATATTAACATCCAGAAGTCAGTTTTAATGTTTCTATTGACATCCAGAAGTCAGTTTTAATGTTTATATTGACACCCAGAAGTCAGTCTTAATGTTTATATTAACACCCAAGTCAGTTTTAATGTTTATATTAACACCCAGAAGTCAGTTTTAAATGTTTATATAATGTTTATATTAACATCCAGATGTCAGTTTTAAATGTTTATATAATGTTTATATTAACATCCAGATGTCAGTTTTAGATGTTTATATAATGTTTATATTAACATCCAGAAGTTAGTTTTAATGTTTATATTAACATCCAGTAGTCATTTTTATATGTTTATATTGACACCCAGAAGTCAGTTTTAAATGTTTATATAATGTTTATATTAACATCCAGAAGTCAGTTTTAAATGTTTATATAATATTTATATTAACATCCAGATGTCAGTTTTAAATGTTTATATAATGTTTATATTAACATCCATATGTCAGTTTTAAATGTTTATATAATGTTTATATTGACATCCAGATGTCAGTTTTAAATGTTTATATAATGTTTATATTAACATCCAGATGTCAGTTTTAAATGTTTATATTAACATCCAGATGTCAGTTTTAGATGTTTATATTGACACCCAGAAGTCAGTTTTAAATGTTTATATAATGTTTATATTAACATCCAGAAGTCAGTTTTAGATGTTTATATTGACACGCAGAAGTCTGTTTTAATGTTTATATTAACATCCAGATGTCAGTTTTAATGTTTATATTAACATCCAGATGTCAGTTTTAGATGTTTATATTGACACCCAGAAGTCAGTTTTAAATGTTTATATAATGTTTATATTAACATCCAGAAGTCAGTTTTAGATATTTATATTGACACCCAGAAGTCAGTTTTAAATGTTTATATAATGTTTATATTGACATCCAGAAGTCAGTTTTAGATGTTTATATTGACACCCAGAAGTCAGTTTTAATGTTTATATTAACATCCAGATGTAAGTTTTAATGTTTATATTAACATCCATAATTCAGTTTTAATGTTTATATTAATACCCAAGTCAGTTTTAATGTTTATATTAACATCCAGAAGTCACTTTTAATGTTTATATTAACATCCAGAAGTCAGTTTTAATGTTTATATTGACATCCAGATGTCAGTTTTAATGTTTATATAATGTTTATATTAACATCCAGAATTCAGTTTTAATGTTTATATTGACACCCAGTAGTCAGTTTTAGATGTTTATATTGACATCCAGATGTCAGTTTTAATGTTTATATTAACATCCAGAATTCAGTTTTAATGTTTATATTGACATCCAGATGTCAGTTTTAATGTTTATATTAACATCCAGAATTCAGTTTTAATGTTTATATTGACATCCAGATGTCAGTTTTAAATGTTTATATAATGTTTATATTGACATCCAGAAGTCAGTTTTAATGTTTATATAATGTTTATATTAACATCCAGATGTCAGTTTTAAATGTTTATATAATGTTTATATTAACATCCAGAATTCAGTTTTAATGTTTATATTGACATCCTGATGTCAGTTTTAATGTTTATATTAACATCCAGATGTCAGTTTTGATGTTTATATTAACATCCAGAATTCAGTTTTAATGTTTATATTAACACCCAGAAGTCAGTTTTAATGTTTATATTAACATCCAGAAGTCAGTTTTAATGTTTATATTAACATCCAGAAGTCAGTTTTAATGTTTATATTGACACCCAGAAGTCAGTTATAAATGTTTATATTAACATCCAGAAGTCAGTTTTAATGTTTCTATTGACATCCAGAAGTCAGTCTTAATGTTTATATTGACATCCAGAAGTCAGTCTTAATGTTTATATATTGACACCCAGAAGTCAGTTTTAAATGTTTATATTGACACTCAGAAGTCAGTTTTAATGTTTATATTGACACCCAGAAGTTAGGTTTAATGTTTATATTGACATCCAGAAGTCAGTCTTAATGTTTATATTAACATCCAGAATTCAGTTTTAATGTTTATATTGACATCCAGATGTCAGTTTTAAATGTTTATATAATGTTTATATTGACATCCAGAAGTCAGTTTTAATGTTTATATAATGTTTATATTAACATCCAGATGTCAGTTTTAAATGTTTATATAATGTTTATATTAACATCCAGAATTCAGTTTTAATGTTTATATTGACATCCAGATGTCAGTTTTAATGTTTATATTAACACACAGAAGTCAGTTTTAATGTTTATATTAACATCCAGAAGTCAGTTTTGATGTTTATATTAACATCCAGATGTCAGTTTTAATGTTTATATTGACATCCTGATGTCAGTTTTAATGTTTATATTAACATCCAGATGTCAGTTTTGATGTTTATATTAACATCGAGAATTCAGTTTTAATGTTTATATTAACACCCAGAAGTCAGTTTTAATGTTTATATTAACATCCAGAAGTCAGTTTTAATGTTTATATTAACATCCAGAAGTCAGTTTTAATGTTTATATTGACACCCAGAAGTCAGTTATAAATGTGTATAATAACATCCAGAAGTCAGTTTTAATGTTTCTATTGACATCCAGAAGTCAGTCTTAATGTTTATATTGACATCCAGAAGTCAGTCTTAATGTTTATATATTGACACCCAGAAGTCAGTTTTAAATGTTTATATTGACACCCAGAAGTCAGTTTTAATGTTTATATTGACACCCAGAAGTTAGGTTTAATGTTTATATTGACATCCAGAAGTCAGTCTTAATGTGTATATTGACATCCAGAAGTCAGTCTTAATGTTTATATATTGACACCCAGAAGTCAGTTTTAATGTTTATATTGACACCCAGAAGTCAGTCTTAATGTTTATATTGACACCCAGAAGTCTAGTTTTAAATGTTTATATTGACACCAGGAGTCAGTCTTAATGTTTATATTGACATCCAGAAGTCAGTCTTAATGTTTATATTGACATCCAGAAGTCAGTCTTAATGTTTATATATTGACACCCAGAAGTCAGTTTTAATGTTTATATTGACACCCAGAAGTCAGTCTTAATGTTTATATTGACACCCAGAAGTCAATTTTAAATGTTTATATTGACACCCAGAAGTCAGTTTTAATGTTTATATTGACACCCAGAAGTCAGTTTTAATGTTTATATTGACAGCCAGAAGTCAGTTTTAATGTTTATATTGACACCCAGAAGTCAGTCTTAATGTTTATATTGACACCCAGAAGTCAGTTTTAAATGTTTATATTGACACCCAGAAGTCAGTTTTAATGTTTATATTGACAGCCAGAAGTCAGTTTTAATGTTTATATTAACATCCAGATGTCAGTTTTGATGTTTATATTAACATCCAGAATTCAGTTTTAATGTTTATATTAACATCCAGAAGTCAGTTTTAATGTTTATATTGACACCCAGAAGTCAGTTTTAAATGTTTATATTAACATCCAGAAGTCAGTTTTAATGTTTCTATTGACACCCAGAAGTCAGTCTTACTGTTTATATTGACACCCAGAAATCAGTTTTAAATGTTTATATTGACACCCAGAAGTCAGTTTTAATGTTTATATTGACACCCAGAAGTTAGGTTTAATGTTTATATTGACATCCAGAAGTCAGTCTTAATGTTTATATTGACATCCAGAAGTCAGTCTTAATGTTTATATATTGACACCCAGAAGTCAGTTTTAATGTTTATATTAACACCCAGAAGTCAGTCTTAATGTTTATATTGACACCCAGAAGTCTAGTTTTAAATGTTTATATTGACACCAGGAGTCAGTCTTAATGTTTATATTGACATCCAGAAGTCAGTCTTAATGCTTATATTGACATCCAGAAGTCAGTCTTAATGTTTATATATTGACACCCAGAAGTCAGTCTTAATGTTTATATTGACACCCAGAAGTCAGTTTTAAATGTTTATATTGACACCCAGAAGTCAGTTTTAATGTTTATATTGACACATTGACAACCAGAAGTCAGTCTTAATGTTTATATTGACACCCAGAAGTCAGATTTAAATGTTTATATTGACACCCAGAAGTCAGTTTTAAGTGTTTATATTGACAGCCAGAAGTCAGTTTTAATGTTTATATTGACAGCCAGAAGTCAGTTTTAATGTTTCTATTGACAACCAGAAGTCAATGTTAATGTTTATATTAACACCCAAAAGTCAGTTTTAAATGTTTATATTGACAGCCAGAAGTCAGTTTTAAGTGTTTATATTGACAGCCAGAAGTCAGTTTTAATGTTTATATTGACAGCCAGAAGTCAGTTTTAATGTTTTTATTGACAACCAAAAGTCAATGTTAATGTTTATATTAACACCCAGAAGTCAGTTTTAAATGTTTATATTGACACCCAGAAGTCAGTTTTAATGTTTATATTGACAACCAGAAGTCAGTTTTAATGTTTATATTGACACCTAGAAGTCAGTCTTAATGTTTATAGTAACACCCAGAAGTCAGTTTTAAATGTTTATATTAACATCCAGATGTCAGTTTTAATGTTTCTATTGACAACCAGAAGTCAATGTTAATGTTTATATTGACACCCAGAAGTCAGTTTTAAATGTTTATATTGACATCCAGAAGTCAGTTTTAATGTTTATATTGATATGCAGAAGTCAGTTTTAATGTTTATATTGACACCCAGAAGTTAGTCTTAATGTTTATATTAACACCCAAGTCAGTTTTAATGTTTATTACACCCAGATGTCAGTTTTAAATGTTTATATAATGTTTATATTAACATCCAGATGTCAGTTTTAAATGTTTATATAATGTTTATATTAACACCCAGAAGTCAGTTTTAATGTTTCTATTGACAACCAGAAGTCAATGTTAATGTTTATATTGACACCCAGAAGTCAGTTTTAAATGTTTATATTGACATCCAGAAGTCAGTTTTAGATGTTTATATTAACATCCAGATGTAAGTTTTAATGTTTATATTAACATCCAGAATTCAGTTTTAATGTTTATATTAATACCCAAGTCAGTTTTAATGTTTATATTAACATCCAGAAGTCACTTTTAATGTTTATATTAACACACAGAAGTCCGTTTTAATGTTTATATTAACATCCAGATGTAAGTTTTAATGTTTATATTAACATCCAGAATTCAGTTTTAATGTTTATATTAATACCCAAGTCAGTTTTAATGTTTATATTAACATCCAGAAGTCACTTTTAATGTTTATATTAACATCCAGAAGTCAGTTTTAATGTTTATATTGACATCCAGATGTCAGTTTTAATGTTTATATAATGTTTATATTAACATCCAGAATTCAGTTTTAATGTTTATATTGACACCCAGTAGTCAGTTTTAGATGTTTATATTGACATCCAGATGTCAGTTTTAATGTTTATATTAACATCCAGAATTCAGTTTTAATGTTTATATTGACATCCAGATGTCAGTTTTAATGTTTATATTAACATCCAGAATTCAGTTTTAATGTTTATATTGACATCCAGATGTCAGTTTTAAATGTTTATATAATGTTTATATTGACATCCAGAAGTCAGTTTTAATGTTTATATAATGTTTATATTAACATCCAGATGTCAGTTTTAAATGTTTATATAATGTTTATATTAACATCCATAATTCAGTTTTAATGTTTATATTGACATCCAGATGTCAGTTTTAATGTTTATATTAACACACAGAAGTCAGTTTTAATGTTTATATTAACATCCAGAAGTCAGTTTTGATGTTTATATTAACATCCAGATGTCAGTTTTAATGTTTATATAATGTTTATATTAACATCCAGAATTCAGTTTTAATGTTTATATTGACACCCAGTAGTCAGTTTTAGATGTTTATATTGACATCCAGATGTCAGTTTTAATGTTTATATTAACATCCAGAATTCAGTTTTAATGTTTATATTGACATCCAGATGTCAGTTTTAATGTTTATATTAACATCCAGAATTCAGTTTTAATGTTTATATTGACATCCAGATGTCAGTTTTAAATGTTTATATAATGTTTATATTGACATCCAGAAGTCAGTTTTAATGTTTATATAATGTTTATATTAACATCCAGATGTCAGTTTTAAATGTTTATATAATGTTTATATTAACATCCATAATTCAGTTTTAATGTTTATATTGACATCCAGATGTCAGTTTTAATGTTTATATTAACACACAGAAGTCAGTTTTAATGTTTATATTAACATCCAGAAGTCAGTTTTGATGTTTATATTAACATCCAGATGTCAGTTTTAATGTTTATATTGACATCCTGATGTCAGTTTTAATGTTTATATTAACATCCAGATGTCAGTTTTGATGTTTATATTAACATCCAGAATTCAGTTTTAATGTTTATATTAACACCCAGAAGTCAGTTTTAATGTTTATATTAACATCCAGAAGTCAGTTTTAATGTTTATATTAACATCCAGAAGTCAGTTTTAATGTTTATATTGACACCCAGAAGTCAGTTTTAAATGTTTATATTAACATCCAGAAGTCAGTTTTAATGTTTCTATTGACATCCAGAAGTCAGTCTTAATGTTTATATAGACATCCAGAAGTCAGTCTTAATGTTTATATATTGACACCCAGAAGTCAGTTTTAAATGTTTATATTGACACCCAGAAGTCAGTTTTAATGTTTATATTGACACCCAGAAGTTAGGTTTAATGTTTATATTGACATCCAGAAGTCAGTCTTAATGTTTATATTGACATCCAGAAGTCAGTCTTAATGTTTATATATTGACACCCAGAAGTCAGTTTTAATGTTTATATTGACACCCAGAAGTCAGTCTTAATGTTTATATTGACACCCAGAAGTCTAGTTTTAAATGTTTATATTGACACCAGGAGTCAGTCTTAATGTTTATATTGACATCCAGAAGTCAGTCTTAATGTTTATATTAACATCCAGAAGTCAGTCTTAATGTTTATATATTGACACCCAGAAGTCAGTTTTAATGTTTATATTGACACCCAGAAGTCAGTCTTAATGTTTATATTGACACCCAGAAGTCAGTTTTAAATGTTTATATTGACACCCAGAAGTCAGTTTTAATGTTTATATTGACACCCAGAAGTCAGTTTTAATGTTTATATTGACAGCCAGAAGTCAGTTTTAATGTTTATATTGACACCCAGAAGTCAGTCTTAATGTTTATATTGACACCCAGAAGTCAGTTTTAAATGTTTATATTGACACCCAGAAGTCAGTTTTAATGTTTATATTGACAGCCAGAAGTCAGTTTTAATGTTTATATTAACATCCAGATGTCAGTTTTGATGTTTATATTAACATCCAGAATTCAGTTTTAATGTTTATATTAACACCCAGAAGTCAGTTTTAAATGTTTATATTAACATCCAGAAGTCAGTTTTAATGTTTATATTAACATCCAGAAGTCAGTTTTAATGTTTATATTAACACCCAGAAGTCAGTTTTAAATGTTTATATAATGTTTATATTAACATCCAGATGTCAGTTTTAAATGTTTATATAATGTTTATATTAACATCCAGATGTCAGTTTTAGATGTTTATATAATGTTTATATTAACATCCAGAAGTCAGTTTTAATGTTTATATTAACATCCAGTAGTCAGTTTTAGATGTTTATATTGACACCCAGAAGTCAGTTTTAAATGTTTATATAATGTTTATATTAACATCCAGAAGTCAGTTTTAAATGTTTATATAATATTTATATTAACATCCAGATGTCAGTTTTAAATGTTTATATTAACATCCAGATGTCAGTTTTAAATGTTTATATAATATTTATATTGACATCCAGATGTCAGTTTTAAATGTTTATATTAACATCCAGATGTCAGTTTTAGATGTTTATATTGACACCCAGAAGTCAGTTTTAAATGTTTATATAATGTTTATATTAACATCCAGAAGTCAGTTTTAGATGTTTATATTGACACGCAGAAGTCTGTTTTAATGTTTATATTAACATCCAGATGTCAGTTTTAATGTTTATATTAACATGCAGATGTCAGTTTTAGATGTTTATATTGACACCCAGAAGTCAGTTTTAAATGTTTATATAATGTTTATATTAACATCCAGAAGTCAGTTTTAGTTGTTTATATTAACACCCAGAAGTCAGTTTTAATGTTTCTATTGACAACCAGAAGTCAATGTTAATGTTTATATTGACACCCAGAAGTCAGTTTTAAATGTTTATATTGACATCCAGAAGTCAGTTTTAGATGTTTATATTGACACCCAGAAGTCAGTTTTAAATGTTTATATTAACATTTTATATTGACATCCAGAAGTCAGTTTTAATGTTTATATAATGTTTATATTAACATCCAGATGTCAGTTTTAAATGTTTATATAATGTTTATATTAACATCCAGAATTCAGTTTTAATGTTTATATTGACATCCAGATGTCAGTTTTAATGTTTATATTAACATCCAGAATTCAGTTTTAATGTTTATATTAACACACAGAAGTCCGTTTTAATGTTTATATTAACATCCAGATGTAAGTTTTAATGTTTATATTAACATCCAGAATTCAGTTTTAGTGTTTATATTAATACCCAAGTCAGTTTTAATGTTTATATTAACATCCAGAAGTCACTTTTAATGTTTATATTAACATCCAGAAGTCAGTTTTAATGTTTATATTGACATCCAGATGTCAGTTTTAATGTTTATATAATGTTTATATTAACATCCAGAATTCAGTTTTAATGTTTATATTGACACCCAGTAGTCAGTTTTAGATGTTTATATTGACATCCAGATGTCAGTTTTAATGTTTATATTAACATCCAGAATTCAGTTTTAATGTTTATATTGACATCCAGATGTCAGTTTTAAATGTTTATATAATGTTTATATTGACATCCAGAAGTCAGTTTTAATGTTTATATAATGTTTATATTAACATCCAGATGTCAGTTTTAAATGTTTATATAATGTTTATATTAACATCCATAATTCAGTTTTAATGTTGATATTGACATCCAGATGTCAGTTTTAATGTTTATATTAACACACAGAAGTCAGTTTTAATGTTTATATTAACATCCAGAAGTCAGTTTTGATGTTTATATTAACATCCAGATGTCAGTTTTAATGTTTATATTGACATCCTGATGTCAATTTTAATGTTTATATTAACATCCAGATGTCAGTTTTGATGTTTATATTAACATCCAGAATTCAGTTTTAATGTTTATATTAACACCCAGAAGTCAGTTTTAATGTTTATATTAACATCCAGAAGTCAGTTTTAATGTTTATATTAACATCCAGAAGTCAGTTTTAATGTTTATATTGACACCCAGAAGTCAGTTTTAAATGTTTATATTAACATCCAGAAGTCAGTTTTAATGTTTCTATTGACATCCAGAAGTCAGTCTTAATGTTTATATTGACATCCAGAAGTCAGTCTTAATGTTTATATATTGACACCCAGAAGTCAGTTTTAAATGTTTATATTGACACCCAGAAGTCAGTTTTAATGTTTATATTGACACCCAGAAGTTAGGTTTAATGTTTATATTGACATCCAGAAGTCAGTCTTAATGTTTATATTGACATCCAGAAGTCAGTCTTAATGTTTATATATTGACACCCAGAAGTCAGTCTTAATGTTTATATTGACACCCAGAAGTCTAGTTTTAAATGTTTATATTGACACCAGGAGTCAGTCTTAATGTTTATATTGACATCCAGAAGTCAGTCTTAATGTTTATATTGACATCCAGAAGTCAGTCTTAATGTTTATATATTGACACCCAGAAGTCAGTTTTAATGTTTATATTGACACCCAGAAGTCAGTCTTAATGTTTATATTGACACCCAGAAGTCAGTTTTAAATGTTTATATTGACACCCAGAAGTCAGTCTTAATGTTTATATTGACACCCAGAAGTCAGTTTTAAATGTTTATATTGACACCCAGAAGTCAGTTTTAAATGTTTATATTGACACCCAGAAGTCAGTTTTAATGTTTATATTGACACCCAGAAGTCAGTTTTAATGTTTATATTGACACCAGGAGTCAGTCTTAATGTTTATATTGACATCCAGAAGTCAGTCTTAATGTTTATATTGACATCCAGAAGTCAGTCTTAATGTTTATATATTGACACCCAGAAGTCAGTTTTAATGTTTATATTGACACCCAGAAGTCAGTCTTAATGTTTATATTGACACCCAGAAGTCAGTTTTAAATGTTTATATTGACACCCAGAAGTCAGTTTTAATGTTTATATTGACACCCAGAAGTCAGTTTTAATGTTTATATTGACACCCAGAAGTCAGTCTTAATGTTTATATTGACACCCAGAAGTCAGTTTTAAATGTTTATATTGACATCCAGAAGTCAGTTTTAATGTTTATATTGACAGCCAGAAGTCAGTTTTAATGTTTATATTGACACCCAGAGGTCAGTCTTAATGTTTATATTGACACCCATAAGTCAGTTTTAAATGTTTATATTGACACCCAGAAGTCAGTTTTAATGTTTATATTGACACATTGACAACCAGAAGTCAGTCTTAATGTTTATATTGACACCCAGAAGTCAGTTTTAATGTTTCTATTGACACCCAGAAGTCAATGTTAATGTTTATATTAACACCCAGAAGTCAGTTTTAAATGTTTATATTGACAGCCAGAAGTCAGTTTTAAGTGTTTATATTGACAGCCAGAAGTCAGTTTTAATGTTTATATTGACAGCCAGAAGTCAGTTTTAATGTTTCTATTGACAACCAGAAGTCAATGTTAATGTTTATATTAACACCCAGAAGTCAGTTTTAAATGTTTATATTGACAACCAGAAGTCAGTTTTAATGTTTATATTGACACCTAGAAGTCAGTCTTAATGTTTATATTAACACCCAGAAGTCAGTTTTAAATGTTTATATTAACATCCAGAAGTCAGTTTTAATGTTTCTATTGACAACCAGAAGTCAATGTTAATGTTTATATTAACACCCAGAAGTCAGTTTTAAATGTTTATATTGACAACCAGAAGTCAGTTTTAATGTTTATATTGACACCTAGAAGTCAGTCTTAATGTTTATATTAACACCCAGAAGTCAGTTTTAAATGTTTATATTAACATCCAGAAGTCAGTTTTAATGTTTCTATTGACAACCAGAAGTCAATGTTAATGTTTATATTGACACCCAGAAGTCAGTTTTAAATGTTTATATTGACACCCAGAAGTCAGATTTAATGTTTATATTGACACCCAGAAGTTAGTTTTAATGTTTATATTGACATCCAGAAGTCAGTCTTAATGTTTATATTGACATCCAGAAGTCAGTCTTAATGTTTATATATTGACACCCAGAAGTCAGTTTTAATGTTTATATTGACACCCAGAAGTCAGTCTTAATGTTTATATTGACACCCAGAAGTCTAGTTTTAAATGTTTATATTGACACCAGGAGTCAGTCTTAACGTTTATATTGATATCCAGTAGTCAGTCTTAATGTTTATATTGACATCCAGAAGTCAGTCTTAATGTTTATATATTGACACCCAGAAGTAATTTTTAATGTTTATATTGACACCCAGAAGTCAGTCTTAATGTTTATATTGACACCCAGAAGTCAGTTTTAAATGTTTATATTGACACCCAGAAGTCAGTTTTAATGTTTATATTGACACTCAGAAGTCAGTTTTAATGTTTATATTGACAGCCAGAAGTCAGTTTTAATGTTTATATTGACACCCAGAAGTCAGTCTTAATGTTTATATTGACACCCAGAAGTCAGTTTTAAATGTTTACATTTACACCCAGAAGTCAGTTTTAATGTTTATATTGACAGCCAGAAGTCAGTTTTAATGTTTATATTGACACCCAGAAGTCAGTCTTAATGTTTATATTGACACCCATAAGTCAGTTTTGAATGTTTATATTGACACCCAGAAGTCAATTTTAATGTTTATATTGACACATTGACAACCAGAAGTCAGTCTTAATGTTTATATTGACGCCCAGAAGTCAGTTTTAAATGTTTATATTGACACCCAGAAGTCAGTTTTAAGTGTTTATATTGACAGCCAGAAGTCAGTTTTAATGTTTCTATTGACAACCAGAAGTCAATGTTAATGTTTATATTAACACCCAGAAGTCAGTTTTAAATGTTTGTATTGACAGCCAAAAGTCAGTTTTAAGTGTTTATATTGACAGCCAGAAGTCAGTTTTAATGTTTATATTGACAGCCAGAAGTCAGTTTTAATGTTTCTATTGACAACCAGAAGTCAATGTTAATGTTTATATTAACACCCAGAAGTCAGTTTTAAATGTTTATATTGACACCCAGAAGTCAGTTTTAATGTTTATATTGACACTCAGAAGTCAGTTTTAATGTTTATATTGACAGCCAGAAGTCAGTTTTAATGTTTATATTGACACCCAGAAGTCAGTCTTAATGTTTATATTGACACCCAGAAGTCAGTTTTAAATGTTTACATTTACACCCAGAAGTCAGTTTTAATGTTTATATTGACAGCCAGAAGTCAGTTTTAATGTTTATATTGACACCCAGAAGTCAGTCTTAATGTTTATATTGACACCCATAAGTCAGTTTTGAATGTTTATATTGACACCCAGAAGTCAATTTTAATGTTTATATTGACACATTGACAACCAGAAGTCAGTCTTAATGTTTATATTGACGCCCAGAAGTCAGTTTTAAATGTTTATATTGACACCCAGAAGTCAGTTTTAAGTGTTTATATTGACAGCCAGAAGTCAGTTTTAATGTTTCTATTGACAACCAGAAGTCAATGTTAATGTTTATATTAACACCCAGAAGTCAGTTTTAAATGTTTGTATTGACAGCCAAAAGTCAGTTTTAAGTGTTTATATTGACAGCCAGAAGTCAGTTTTAATGTTTATATTGACAGCCAGAAGTCAGTTTTAATGTTTCTATTGACAACCAGAAGTCAATGTTAATGTTTATATTAACACCCAGAAGTCAGTTTTAAATGTTTATATTGACACCCAGAAGTCAGTTTTAATGTTTATATTGACATCCAGAAGTCAGTTTTAATGTTTATATTGATACCTAGAAGTCAGTCTTAATGTTTATATTAACACCCAGAAGTCAGTTTTAAATGTTTATATTAACATCCAGAAGTCAGTTTTAATGTTTCTATTGACAACCAGAAGTCAATGTTAATGTTTATATTGACACCCAGAAGTCAGTTTTATATGTTTATATTGACATCCAGATGTCAGTTTTAAATGTTTATATAATGTTGATATTGACATCCAGATGTCAGTTTTAGATGTTTATATAATGTTTATATTAACATCCAGATGTCAGTTTTAGATGTTTATTTAATGTTTATAATAACATCCAGATGTCAGTTTTAGATGTTTATATAATGTTTATATTAACATCCAGATGTCAGTTTTAAATGTTTATATAATGTTTATATTAACATCCAGATGTCAGGTTTAAATGTTTATATAATGTTTATATTAACATCCAGATGTCAGTTTTAATGTTTATATTAACATCCAGATGTCAGTTTTAAATGTTTATATAATGTTTATATTAACATCCAGATGTCAGTTTTAAATGTTTATATAATGTTTATATTGACATCCAGATGTCAGTTTTAAATGTTTATATAATGTTTATATTAACATCCAGATGTCAGTTTTAAATGTTTATATAATGTTTATATTGACATCCAGATGTCAGTTTTAAATGTTTATATAATGTTTATATTAACATCCAGAATTCAGTTTTAATGTTTATATAATGTTTATATTAACATCAAGATGTCAGTTTTAAATGTTTATATAATGTTTATATTAACATCCAGATGTCAGTTTTAATGTTTATATTAACATCCAGATGTCAGTTTTAAATGTTTATATAATGTTTATATTAACATCCAGATGTCAGTTTTAAATGTTTATATAATGTTTATATTAACATCCAGAAGTCAGTTTTAAATGTTTATATTGACACCCAGATGTCAGTTTTAAATGTTTATATTGACATCCAGAAGTCAGTTTTAAATGTTTATATTGACATCCAGATGTCAGTTTTAAATGTTTATATAATGTTTATATTAACATCCAGAAGTCAGTCTTAATGTTTATATTAACATCCAGAAGTCAGTCTTAATGTTTATATTAACATCCAGAAGTCAGTCTTAATGTTTATACTGACACCCCAGAAGTCAGTGTTTATATGACATTAGTCCTAGTTATAGCTAATGACAATTTTCTTATGGCCAAGTAAACTTTTGCAATGACAAGGGAATCCACAGTCCCTTCATCTGTTATTCATCTTATGCTTTGTACATTTAAATCTTCTATTCTGAAACAACTGTTCGAAAACTTGGCATAGGATGGTACTTGGATGGTCCATTTTCAAAATTGTGTCCAACAGCCTTACATATACAAGATGACCACAGTTACTAAAGTTGATTTAAAAAAACCATTACTGCATTATTTAAAATTAGAGTGAACTCAAATTTAAACTACAGCAGCATGACAATGAGTAAGTCCAAATTGCATCTCAATTATCATTGCCCCTCCTCCATCCAAGAAGGCTACCATTACTAAAAATATATGTTTTTGGGTTTTTTTAATTGACAATTGTATGTTAATTTCTAGTCAAAATAAGCTCAGATTGAAACTTCAGCCGCATATCAATAAGTTATACCTTAACATGTTTTCCTATTTTTTTTTCTGTGTAAATGTTCAGCCGATGTATACCAGTTATTCAAATTAAGCTTATTTTGATTAAAAAAAAAAACAAAAAAAAAACATGAGAATCTTCCCCCATAAACCACTAAACCAATTTAAGCCAAATAGAAATAAAATGATCTTTGGTTTGTCTACTTTCAAATAATCTCTATATACAAGATGGCTGTCATTTCTGAAAATAGAAATTTCTTTAAATGACAACTATAGTTTTATTTTAAGCTGGAATCAGCTGAAATCTTAATTATAACTTGTTTAGCATATGTTCTTTTGACCTTGCCTTGACCTTTAATGAAGGTTATTTCAGAAATCTGTCATGTGCACTTAATTTGTTTTCTATGTATTTATTCTATCCTTTTTTTATAAAATTTAGATGTAAAAAATTTAAAAATAATGTGAGCAACAATTGACCCCTGTGAGCCTCTGGTTTAAAAAAATTTTGAAGCCAAATTAAGATAGGTGTTATGCACTTTTATCATTGGTAAGACTTGGCACTATAATTAATCTACTGAGATTTCTAATTGACTTGAGGAGATGAATATTGATTGACATATTCAAGTAATAGTTTTCTTTACTAATTGAGAAAATCACAGTTATATTTCAACTTTAAGTGTTTATTTTTTTTTTTACTGATATTCAAAAATCTTCATATGAGATAAAGAAAAAGCAACAGTAGATGTTTTTGAGTTATAAGCTATAATTCAAATGTATACGATGCCACGATATAGCTGAAATACTGTTAAAGTTGGCAATCAATCAATCAAATGTATATGTGCTTAATTTAATAAACATAATTATGTAGAAAAAGTACTGGATATATAAATAATAGAGAAGAGGATTACTCCTTTTTTATGCCGTCTAATGCCTAGTGGCAGGAATTAAGTTTTACTCATGTCTGTATGTCCACATTTAGTTTCTGCTCAGTACAAATCATTTTGAAATTGATACATTAGATGAGAGACCAGAAAAGGAAGACAAAATTTGATTTCGGACACTTTTTCGGTCCAGGAGTTATGTCCCTGTGTAGTTTAGCTGGAAGTGAGGTCATCCATGTCCTAAGGGCACATTCATCAATATTGTTTTTCTAGCATGTAAGTCCCTTGATTTATTGCAAATTAAATGTACAACAAGGGGTTAGGTTTATGGTGTTTAATTATTTCAGTGGAGGAAATCGGAGTACCCCGAAGAAAAACACTTGACTGACCGCATATCACTGACAAACTATATCACATAATGTTATATCGAGTACACCTCGACATGAGTGGGATTCAAACTCACAACTTTAGTGGTGATAACGTAGTTGTAAGTCCCCTGGTATGATATATATGTTTAATTTTAAAATGAGGAATTAGTATTCTAATAAAAAGATTGACTTTTTAGCTCACCTGACCCGAATTGCCATCACTTGGCGTCCGTCTTCGTCCGTCGTACGTCGTAAACTTTTTCAAAAATCTTCTCTGAAAGTACTAGACCAATGGAAACCAAACTTGATCTGAATCATCACTAGGGTGTCTAGTTTCAAAATTGTGTCTGGTGATGCCGTGCACCAACCAACATGGCCACTGTTACTAAAAATAGAACATTGGTAAAATTGCAGGTTTTGGGTAATAACTCAAACCGTTAATAATATCAAAAATCTGATGTGGGGTAAAAATGATCAGCACATCAAGATCTACATACCCTGCAATTTTGAAGTAAATGTGATTACCCATCTTGGAGTTATTGCCCTTTTTTCATCAAATTTGTAAAATTTTAATACTTTTCGTCTTATATTTCAAAAACTATAAGAGATAAAGGTTAACTTTAAATTGCAAAAATGTGCGGCATATCAAGATCTACCCACCCATTACCCATTTTGGAGTTATTTCCCTTTTTTCATCAAATTTTCAAAATTTTAATACTTTTCGTCCTTTATTTCAAAAACTATAAGAGACAGATGGTAAGTTGAAACTGCAAGCACATTCAGCATGTCAAGATCTACCTACCCTGCAATTTTGAAGTAAATGTTATTACCCATCTTGGAGTTATTGCCCTTTTTTCATCAATTTATTTTTTTTATTTTAATACTTTTCGTCTTACATTTCAAAAACTATTTAGAGATAGATGTTAAGTTTAAATTGCAAAAATGTGCAGCATGTCAAGATCTACCTACCCTGCAATTTTGAAGTAAATACCATTACCCATTTTGACCGATTATGCAAATTAGAAAAAAGGGGGGATGAAATTAAAAAAAAATCTTCTCCTCTGAAACTACTGAGCCAATTTCAACCAAACTTTGCTGAAATGATCCTTAGGTGGTCCCCTTTCAAAATTGTGTCTGTCAGCGCCGTCCTGTATCCAAGATGGCCACCATTACTGAAAATAGAAATTTCTTCAAATGGCCAAAACTGCTCTATTTTAAGCCAGAAAGTGCCCACATGAACAGTATAAGCATAATGATGAACTTTTTAACATATATTACGGGATTTTTTATGAACTTTGAACTTTTGCCTATTTTGACCGATTATGCAAATTAGAAAAAAGGGGGGATGAAATTTAAAAAAATCTTCTCCTCTGAAACTACTGAGCCAATCTCAACCAAACTTTGCTGAATTGATTCTTGGGTGGTCCTCTTCCAAAATTGTGTCCAGCATTTTAGAACACCGACCAAATGGTCGCCACAGCCGAACTTAATTTAACATAGGACCCTATGGGAAATTCCCATAAAAATCTTCTTGTCTGAAACCATTTGCTCAATAAGAACAAAATTTTGATGAAATAGTCATTGGATGGTTCTCTTCCAAAAATGTGTCCGGCGGTTCGGCCCTTCGATCAAGATGGCCCCCACAGCCAAACTTAGCTTAAGATAGAACCCTATGGGAAATTCACATAAAAATCTTCTCCTCAGAAACCACTGGGCCAATTGAAATCAAACTTTTGTGGAATGATTCAAAATTGTGTCCTGTGATCCCGACTTCCAACCAAGATGGCCACCAAGCTAAAAATAGAAAAAGGGGGGATGGAATTATTCCTCTTGAAATGCATTTTTTTGTTGACTCACTGCTTTTGGGTACTCAAATAATCAAAGGGAAGCAACTCTATTACAAAGTGTGTAGTAGCAAAAACTAAATTTTGAGAATCATTGACATATATTTTTGTTACAGCAATTTTGATAACTTACATTAAAGGGGAACCCTTGCCCAAATTTTTTGGAGAAGGGGTCTGCAATGACGAGGGCTACATTTGTTATTTTTTTACCGAAGTTATAAAGTTTTATTGACTGATGTTGTTATTATACCCAGGTGAGCTAAACAGGCTCCTGGGAGCCTCTAGTTTTATACCTATTTGGTAACAGGATTTCACATGGGTTATTTGAGTAAGAAATATATATGTTTCTTTAGTATACCTGACATAGCAAAAAAATAATTGTCCCTTTAATAAATGATTGATCGTGATGTGGTCATTTCAAGATAGCCAGTCTAATATTAGGGATTAGGGTTATGGTGTTCAACGCCACTTTCAACAATATTTCAGTTATATTGTGTCAGTCAGTTTTATTGGTGGAGGAAACAGGAGTACCCAGAGAAAACCACAAACCTGCCGCAGGTCACCAACAAGGTTTATTTACATAATGTTGTATCAAGTACACCTCATCATGAGCGAGATTCATAACGTTAGTGGTGATAGGGACTTTTTGCCTAGGTAGTTGTAAATCCAACTACCACACGATCACGACCACAAAGGCACCGTCAAATATTTGTATTTAGTACATGAATGGGTACTCTTACATAAGTAGTACTTATTAAAGTAATCATTGATATAAAATAAGATTTATAAAAGGATTTTCACAAGATTTCAGATGATGAATTAATATTTAAACTTTGGTAATATTATTTTCAGATTATAGTTTTAAACAGATAGGATTGTACTTATTCAATAGAAAGTGTCACCACATTGTAAGATGGAAGCGTAATACATTTTTAAGATCATTAAAATTCTTTCATTTAATTTAATTCAGATAGCAGGCAAGTCAAAAGTTATAGAAGTGATGTATGTTTTTTTTTTTTTCTCATAAAATAGGTTATTTTGCTTCAAGAATCCTTTGTAATTTAGGACAGTGGGCTATGCACCCTGGAATGTTAAGCAAGAAAAAAACATGGTTTCATATGTCTTTAGATTTTAGTCATATTTTGAAGAGTGTCAATCATGAATGGTTTGTTTACTTTTATAGAACTGACCTTGAATGTGTTCAAACTTCTTTTTGACATTAAAAAACAAACAAGATGCCACCTTTTAGTAAATGTAAGGAGATTTATAGAAACTGAAAGATTCTTACAGTATTGTCCATTACTTGGATCTTTTCCATGTCTCTGGCAATTAAAGATAGCTTACATAAATTTTTGTTGTGACATCAGTAAAAATATTTTCACATTACAGAAAAAACATTTATTTCCAATTTTTTTTTTTTTTCAACTGAATGTTTGTTTGGTTTTTATACTTCCTTTTTACATAAATTCATTCTGGTTTCTATGACTGGCAGAAGAAGCAGTAAATTGCTTGATATGCTTTTAAAACTTCGAAAATTAAGGGAAGACTGATATCAATAGGAATGAATGATTGACATTTGGTAATTAAAACATAGCAGGGGTGTGGAATTGTCATGCCCGACTCGTCCGACTCATACATAGAACCTGCCGCACAAGTAGATTTGCCTGGCTAGCTTGTTCGGGGACAAGTAAAGATCAACAAATAAAAATAATTTCTTATTAAAGTATTCTGGAAAGACAATTTCTCAAATGATATTTTATCGTAAAATATTGACGATTATATAGATAGTGTTTTATGTGTTTTTATAACCCGCTCGACGAGAGTCGGGTGAGGGGGGTATATAGGGATCCTCATATCCGTCCATCACACTTTTGGTTTCCGGATAATATTTAAAGTATCGCTCAATCAGATCTTTTCAAACTTTCACACATTGCTGTGTACCATAAAATACAGGTCAATTTTGATTATGTTATATTTCACATTTACTGTTCATGAGTTATGGCCCTTTTTAGCTTAGAAAATAGGGATTATTTAGGTTTCCGGATGATATTTAAAGTATGGCTCAACCAAATCTTTTCAAACTTTAACACAATCCTGTGGAACATTAAATACAGGTTAAGTTCGATTACGGTGTATTATGCATATACTGTTCCTGAGTTGTGGCCCTTTTTCTCTTAGAAAATAGGGACTTTTTAGGTTTCCGAACGATATTTAAAGTACCGCTCAACCAAATCTTTTCAAACTTTAACACAATGCTGTATACCATAAAATACAGGTTAAGTTGGATATGGTGTATTTCACATTTACCGTTCATGAGTTATGGCCCTTTTTCTCTTAGAAAATGGGGACTTTTTAGGTTTCCGGATGTTATTTAAAGTATGACTCAACCATATCTTTTCAAACTTTATTTAGCACAATGCTGTGGACCATTAAATACAGGTTAAGTTCGATTACCGTGTATTTCACATTTACCGTTCATTTACTGAAAAACACCCAACAACGGCAACGGACTGTTCAGTCAAAGTGGCTAGCCGATTTCTAATGGTTACTGCTGGATTCAGATATTGTCTCATATTGCAATATCTACAGGAAATATTTTGATATTGCTGACCGAAAATCATTAATGTTTTTTGGCAAAATCGTGGACAGAATGGATACTTATCTTCCCATGCCCATGGAGACACAACTAAAACAGTTTGATGGATAAAGCCATTGCCAAGGTTAATCAAAATGAACTTGATTGATATGAGAATTTTTTTCAACACTGCACATTCCTATCTGAAATTCAAATTTAAAATGATCTTCATTTGGGCAGTGATCACTTAGACAGGGATGTTTGTGTTAACTTTATTGAAACTATATTTCAAATTTTACGCAATGATGTAATAGACAATATAAACAAGTTCAATTTAGTTAGCAACTGTGTTTGCAAGTATCAAATGTTTATACAAAAAAACCCAGGACAAGTAGGATTTTGTCCAGACAAGTAACTTTTTTCAGATAACTTGCCTGGGGACAAGTAGAATATTTCAGTATTTCCACACACCTGCATGGTATATCAGTTTTTAAGTTTTAACATCATCATGGCTACTAAAATTGTTGATGTAATTAATCTATCAAGAGCATAATGAATTTAAATATATAATTGGTCCATACAGGTGGTACCTCCCTCTATTGACAGGTCTGTTCAGGCAAGGTGTATTTGATACAATATTATGTGATAAAGTTTGTCATTGACTTATGGCATTGGTTGGTGGTTTCCTCCACTTATAAAATGGACCTCCATGATATAGCTGAATTATTGTTGAAAGTGGCATTAAATACCATAATCCTTACCCTTTTGACAGGCAGTCTTAAGTCTTTGACGCATTACAGTGGAAAATAAACATCTTATATCTCAACATCGGGAATGTGTATCTATAATCGTATGTAAATCATCAAATCTTCTTAGCTAAGAGGAATTCTCTAATTTGATGTCTTCAAAGACTTGCGTTATGCAAAGTATATATGGAATTAGTTCTTACTATCTTACTAGTTCTTATAAATGTCAGCCAGATATGGAATGTTCCACAGCTTATATGAATTCACTTATGTTAAAATGACTCTAATCTCTAATGACCTCACAATGTAATTTCTAGACGTCAGTACATTAAATTAGTACACATCATTCAATAGAAAGAAATGTTGCTATTTCTTGTAGTTCTTCCATGTTAGTGTTCTGTTAAATGGCTTTATTACCATAATTAGAATGATATGATTTATGAAAGGGCCATTAAAAAAGGTTTGAAGATACCAAAAGGGAAATCGGAAGCCGTAAATCAACGAAGGACAGAAGATACAATGGCCAAAAGAAAAGGACAAATGAGCTACAAAAACTATACAGAAAACTTAAGATTAAGTAACAAGAGCCCCACTAAAAGCCGACAGTGAACCGATATGCTTTTCCTGCTACACTTGTGGCACCCATCATGCTACTCTTATTATAAACCCAGTGATAAGTCATGAATTATGATTAATACAAATGAAACATAAATGATTTTTAAAACGTATCCTTTGGTTTTTGAGCTAAGTGCTCAACATCATGGAGTAAAGTGGAAAGACTGCAAGCTTGGATCCAAGTGGAGCGACATGTCTACCAGCAGACTGTTGTTTCACTGAGCTAGCTAGCACTATAAAAATCCCAACTAAGCATGTTGGTCTAGTAGAAAGTGGACAGCATTGTCATCTCATTAAATTAAGACTTCAATTGTTTGAAGCATCCACGATGTTAGCAAAATCATTGTCAAGGATGTACTTGGCGTGTTTTATAGAAATGACCATTAAAATACCTGGAGATATATCTCATTAGTGACTTCTGATAATTGTCTGCAGAATGACAGGTAAAAATAAATTCATATTCTACCTGGTCAGGTTCAAGGAAAAGTAGGTTTTGTTTCATGGCCATCTACCTCCAACTCTCTGTCTGCTTGAGGTTTGATTTGTTTCAGGTGTTTCAGAGAACACAAATTTTCAATGATTATTGGTCTAAATAGGCATAATTTCAATAGTTGATAATAATCAGCAAAATTATACATTTTTAGTAATACTGACTACCGGTAATTGCAACCTAGCTGAAAAAAACAACACCTAATCGACAATGGATAACAGAAGACAGATGAACTCACTTGTCCTTTTGGCCAGGTGAGCTAATATATAATAAAAATTTAAGTTTCATAAATTATTTCTTAAAAGATATCCATTGATATAAAATTTGCTAAGTTTTTTTTAAAGCTTCTGAAAATAAATGACCAACATACTAGGAGCATTAAATCCATCAGTATTGTCAATACCTGCATAAATATACGTTACATTTCACATTTATTACGTTATAATTGATATTTATTACTCTAATTTTTATTTAATTTAAAGTTCTGACATCTTACTGGGAGCAAGAATAATACCAATTCATTTTCATTGAACTATTTGTGTATAGAGACAAAATGAAATGTATTTTTGTCCTCTGTGGAGAGGATGATAATGAGTTAATCTCATTTTTGCACATTTAATGTAATATATCATTTGAACACACGCAGAGGAGTTTTCAATTAAAGCTGAAAAAATGGAACATTTCAATTTCGATTTTTATTCAAATGACTTGTTCTGTGAGATTACGTAAAGTACAACCGTATGAGAAACGGTAGACTATGTTTATTTATGACAAAATTCAAATGATGATAATGTTTAAATGTATTAAATTATCATAAATTTGTCTAAATATAGACATTTTTTTTTGCTTGCTGCAGATGTCTTATTATTTGAAATGGTAATTTTGTGCAAATTGCCATGAATAGGTGTAAAAAGATCTGACCTCGATGTTTTTGTCATCCAAATTTTACCATATAAATAGACAGCATATATGAATATCAAACGGTAGTAGTGTTTCTTTTTTGAAGATGATTTAAAAACTATTCTATATCAGACCCTGACCAAAACAGAGTTGATGAAAATAGGGTTCCTATTTTAACCACATTTACATCTAGACATCAGGGGTATTAAGTTTTACCCATGTCTGTATGTCTGTGTATATTTACATCTAGACATCAGGGGGATTAAGTTTTACCCATGTCTGTATGTCTGTGTATATTTACATCTAGACATCAGGGGGATTAAGTTTTACCCATGTCTGTATGTCTGTGTATATTTACATCTAGACATCAGGGGGATTAAGTTTTACCCATGTCTGTATGTCTGTGTATATTTACATCTAGACATCAGGGGTATTAAGTTTTACCCATGTCTGTATGTCTGTGTATATTTACATCTAGACATCAGGGGATTAAGTTTTACACATGTCTGAATGTCTGTGTATATTTACATCTAGACATCAGGGGATTAAGTTTTACCCATGTCTGTATGTCTGTGTATATTTACATCTAGACATCAGGGGTATTAAGTTTTACCCATGTCTGTATGTCTGTGTATATTTACATCTAGACATCAGGGGTATTAAGTTTTACCCATGTCTGTATGTCTGTGTATATTTACATCTAGACATCAGGGGTATTAAGTTTTACCCATGTCTGTATGTCTGTGTATATTTACATCTAGACATCAGGGGGATTAAGTTTTACCCATGTCTGTATGTCTGTGTATATTTACATCTAGACATCAGGGGGATTAAGTTTTACCCATGTCTGTATGTCTGTGTATTTTTACATCTAGACATCAGGGGGATGAAGTTTTACCCATGTCTGTATGTCTGTGTATATTTACATCTAGACATCAGGGGGATTAAGTTTTACCCATGTCTGTATGTCTGTGTATATTTACATCTAGACATCAGGGGTATTAAGTTTTACCCATGTCTGTATGTCTGTGTATATTTACATCTAGACATCAGGGGATTAAGTTTTACACATGTCTGAATGTCTGTGTATATTTACATCTAGACATCAGGGGATTAAGTTTTACCCATGTCTGTATGTCTGTATATTTACATCTAGACATCAGGGGTATTAAGTTTTACCCATGTCTGTATGTCTGTGTATATTTACATCTAGACATCAGGGGTATTAAGTTTTACCCATGTCTGTATGTCTGTGTATATTTACATCTAGACATCAGGGGTATTAAGTTTTACCCATGTCTGTATGTCTGTGTATATTTACATCTAGACATCAGGGGGATTAAGTTTTACCCATGTCTGTATGTCTGTGTATATTTACATCTAGACATCAGGGGGATTAAGTTTTACCCATGTCTGTATGTCTGTGTATTTTTACATCTAGACATCAGGGGGATTAAGTTTTACCCATGTCTGTATGTCTGTGTATATTTACATCTAGACATCAGGGGGATTAAGTTTTACCCATGTCTGTATGTCTGTGTATATTTACATCTAGACATCAGGGGTATTAAGTTTTACCCATGTCTGTATGTCTGTGTATATTTATGACCCACTTTGTTTTTGGTTCAATAACTTAAGTTCCCCTAGAGTAGTTAATTTATTTGAAATTTATATTAAAGGTTAGGGTCAAGATTGATATTTGAACTGCAACTCTTTTTCTGTTATGCTCCTTGATCTGACAAATAATGCTAATTTTTATTTGAGTTGTCCATAAACAAATTATTTGAGTTGTGTCCCTGTTTTCTTTAGCTAGAATTGAGGGCATATGTCCTTTGGAAGCATTTTTTATAAAAAGATAGACATTTGCATCTATTCTATTTACCATAATCAAGTTTTAAATGCAATGAATGCTACAAAGAATAAATCGTATTATATGGTAGGTTATTTGGTAATTTCTGTAAACAAAAAACTTCATTATCTCATGTTTGGTTGATCTATTGTGTCCACAGTCTTAATTTTGTTATATTTAACTCAGCATCAAGTAATCCTCCAACCTTATGGTGTTTTATTCCTTTATATCGGTAATAAATCAACTTTTGTTAATACATTTTATTTAGATCATGTTATATGCTATCATTGTCTAATACTCTATATCTTGCTATTGTTTAAAGGGGACCATTAAGAGAGAAACGATTCACCATATGTACCGAAATCATGATTATTTTGGGAACGGTTCGGTTCACGATACGTGGAGGCCGCTTACGATAGATACAAACCATATGATGCTCATTTTTTAAAAAAAAGTAGTGTTGAACTTCCATTTTCTTCTTTTGGTGATCATTTAATTAATATTTTGAGAAAATGAATCGATTAATTTACGCTTTTAAAATTAATTAATCAAATATCAAATATTTATAATTTCCACTAGTACGTAAGCGACCTCATATAAAAAAAAACATGTCGACCAAGGAATAGTTAGTTTCCTATAAAGCGTATCGCGATACGTATCATAATACATATCAAATATCGCGATATGTATCGCTTGTGGAAAAAGTGTATCGTTACACCCCTAGGGACCATCATGGTCATGATCATATGGTAGTTGGATTTATTGCTACCTATTCAAGCAGTGCCCATCACCACTAACGTTGTAAGTTCGAATCCCGCCCAGGCAAGGTGTACTAGATACAACATTAAGTGATAAAAGTTTGTCAGTGACTTGCAACAGGTTGGTGGTTTTCTCCAGATACTCTGGTTTCTTCCACCAATAAAACTGACGACCACTATATAACTGAAATATTGTTGATGAAAGTGGCGTTAAACACCATAACCCTAATGTTTGACCCTATGTCTTGTTAATGTTTGACTGTATCTTGCTAATGTTTGACTGTCTTGCTAATGTTTGACTGTGTCTTGCTAATGTTTGACTGTGTCTTGTTAATGTTTGACTGTGTCTTGCTAATGTTTGACTGTGTCTTGCTAATGTTTGACTTTATGTCTTGCTAATGTTTGACTGTGTTTTTGCTAATGTTTGACTGTGTCTTGCTAATGTTTGACTTTATGTCTTGCTAATGTTTGACTGTGTCTTGCTAATGTTTGACTGTCTTGCTAATGTTTGACTGTGTCTTGCTAATGTTTGACTTTATGTCTTGTTAATGTTTGACTTTTTGTCTTGCTAATGTTTGACTGTGTCTTGCTAATGTTTGACTGTCTTGCTAATGTTTGACTGTGTCTTGTTAATGTTTGACAGTGTCTTGCTAATGTTTGATTTTATGTCTTGCTAATGTTTGACTTTATGTCTTGCTAATGTTTGACCATATGTCTTGCTAATGTTTGACTCTATGTCTTGCTAATGTTTGACTCAGTGTCTTGCTAATGTTTGACTCTTATAACTTTCTAATGTTTGACTTTTTGTCTTGCTAATGTTTGACTCAGTGTCTTGTTAATGTTTGACTTTATGTCTTTCTAATGTTTGACTTTTTGTCTTGCTAATGTTTGACTTTATGCCTTACTAATGTTTGACTCTATGTCTTGCTATTGTTTGACTCAGTGTCTTGCTAATGTTTGACTCTATGTCTTTCTAATGTTTGACTTTTTGTCTTGCTAATGTTTGACTTTATGTCTTGTTAGTATTTAACTGTGTCTGTATATCAATCAAATAAACAAAACATATTTTCAACAACAAAAATAAATGTGCAAAAATCAGTGCTTAGGGAAATATTGATACAGAAATAGTCTTCAAAGCAATTCTTTGGAGTGTGGTAAAATTTCTAGACTAATATAATTTAGTAAAAATTTATGCTAAAAGTATAATCAATTAACATAGATCAGGTGGGTTATGTAGGAACTTGTCTGGCTGTTGTAATGATTGTTTTGTCAATATATCATACCTACATATTTGTGGGAGAAGGGGGATCTGTTATTGATATTAATTGCAAACAAATTGGTGTTTTGTTTTACTTGTTAGATAAACAAAAGCTACACTGAACCTAGGTGAAGTCACCGCTACAAAAATTATACGGTCATCATTACAAACTGGTTGACTGTTAAGAAATATCAATTTCTCAAATCACAATAGATCATTTTACATATAATTTCTTTCCTCTATCATCGACAATACTTTGACCACTCTTGACTATGTGAGTAGCACAGGTGGTGCTTTATAAGAAGCAGGAACTGCTTACTCTTCACAAGTACCTCGATTCACCCTCAGTTTTTTTTTTTTTTAATATTTTTTTTCTGTGTTGTCTTTTCTGTTTTGTTTGTCTTCATTCTGTGTCTTGCATCCAATGTTACCTGTGCTGTCTCTGGATTGTCCATTCTTCATTGCTTCTTCGGTTTTCTCTAACATTTATTTAAAAACAAAATAAGCTCACATGGACCTCTGGTTCAATACAAAGTCTGTCATTATCTAACTGTCTCCTACATTTCAGATGTCAATTTCATTATGTCTCAATTATGGCTCAACTTTAGAAATTTAATCAATCTTGTGTGGTGTAAACCTTTTTAATGTAGTTTTTAAGCCTGGGAAGATATCTGATAATTTTATTTAAGTAGTTGGTAGGTTTTTTTTATTGCACCAGAATACAAAATTATATGTACTTTTAATAAATTTATAGTTCTTGTGACCCTGAAATATTAAAATTTTTATGGAAGACATCATTTTTCTTTTCTTATAAGATATTTGATGTACCTGTTAATGTATTTATATTTGATATGTAAATTGTGATTAATGACAGGGTTTTGATCTTGAATGACATTTAATGCAATTTTTTACTGTTTTTTTTCAACTAAGAATTAAGTAACCCGTGTTTAGAATTAGTAGTAAGATAGTGGTTAAAAAAAGCCTTTGCCATTACTGACATATCGGAGGTAATGCTGAAACTCAGACCAAATTGTTTATGATGGTCATAGAAATGAAATAAGTTCCAATTTAATATTATTTTATGATTTTGCCTCTTCTTTCCTTGCTGGAGAAGAAGCTAATACCAATATTATATAGTCTTCTAATTCTTCTTCCAATAAAGTTCATCCCTCAGTTCGTCTCGAGTATTATCGAACTTGTGCTATGTACATTTGCCGTCAAGGAGGCGTGTGATTAAAAACACTACTCAAAAATGTAATATATACAGTTAAAACTATGATGTGAATGTCTACATATGAACCAGCTCCACCTTGAACGCTTCTAGTTTGGTAACACTGATATGCACTGCTGGCAAGCTATTCCATGTTCCGATTGCTGAAGGGAAGTATGAGTTTTGGTGACACTGTATTCTCGAGAATGGTATTTGACATTTTTGGTCATGTCCTCTTGTTCTGGTTGTTGAAGGAGTAAGGTATATTTGCAATGGTATGGCTATAAGGTGGTGGACTATCCTGTACATCATTACCCTTTTTTTGAGTTGGTTTTCTTTTGTTGTAAAGTTGGCCAATTTAGTTCGACTTGGGATTGAACTCGCTATCAACCACTCTCAAGGCAAAGCAGGCTGACCATTTTTACTTTGGGTTTGTTGACTTTAGATTAACTTATTATCACTAAAACATAGCATTATATCAAAATCTTTTAATTTTATGTATAGCTTAAAAATTATTGTTAAATTAAATAAAATCATGCATTATGTGTGTATGAATGAATCTGCTTTGGGAATATCAAAAATGCCATTTGTGACATCAGTGACGTTTGTAAGTAGACGAGCCAAGGTGCTGACAGTATACAAATCTCTGCCAAACATCAGCCATGTCAATATTAAGTGATTAACGATGTTTTTTAATACGAGAGGACTTTTCTTAGTCATCTCTCATCAAAGGGCGAAGCCCTGAGATGAGAGATTACTGAGAAACGTCCTCGAGTTTTAAAAAACATCTTTAATTATTTTATTGCTATTTTGTATTCATAATTAAATAATTTTTGTTGAGATACTGATATTTTTTTAAACACAATTAATATTTTATATCGTTAATCACTTATTATCAAGGATTTGGTAATGTGACGTCATTATAGCGTCATATTAGAAAACAGCGATAATATTACGTGCGTCCTTGACAACGTTTAGCGATTAGCGATAATTGGAATCGTCTCGGGGCTTACGTGATATGAAATATATTTATTTTAAACATCAAAGGGAAAATAAACAAAATAACAATAAAGTCTATTACAACATATTATATACATTGTGTAATATAAACTTTTACAAGGAAATATTTTCTGGTTAAATGTACATTATCTAAAATATTCTGACTGTTGCTTTACAATGTACAATGATACATTTTGTAAAGACTTCTTGTTTCATATGATTCTACTGTAAGAACAAGGAGTTGTTGTCAATTGAAGATTTGATCTCTTGGGTGTGTATTATTCTACTGGCAGCTCCAACTGTCTGGTCAAATCTATAAAATACATATAATAATAACAGGTTTGAATATATTTAAAGTGATTGAAACAATTAGATTCATGGGTTGTACAAGACATCCTTAGCTTTGAAATGCTGCAGGTAGTTAAAAGATTATCCTATGATAAAATAGTACAAATGTAGCTATCCCCACACTCCTGAACATTGAATACTTTGTAGATGAACAAGTATTGTCAGAAATTGAGTACATTTTTAAGGTATTATTTTATGTGAAAAAAGTATTTCATACAATTCATTAAGAAGTTCCGGATACAGTATCCCCCTCCCCCTCTTATAAAGCCACTCCCACCCTCTTATGATGATGTCATATTTTAGTTGCACTGAGATAGTGAAATACTATGATATTGTTCCCCTGAGGACACCTTTATTATAAAGCCACATTTTAAGAATGGATGGTTTATAAGTAGGGTACTACTGTACAGTATAAAGGTTTGATGAAGTTTTATTGTACACAAAGCTTTTAGTGAAAGTAGGGGGGAGTTAGGGTTATGGTGTTTAATGCCACTGTCAACAATATTTCACTTATTTCGTGGTGGTCAGTTTTATTGGTGGAGGAGACCGGAGAAAACCACTGACCTGCCGCAAGTCATTGGCTAACTTTATGACATAAATGTTGTATCAAGTACACCTCGCATGAGCGGAATTTGAACTCGTAACATTACTGGTGAAGGCACTGTTTGCATAGGTAGCTATAAAATAGAATCGTGCATATAAATGTGCTTTACCATTAAAATAAATAGTATAAAATGGTATTTGATATTCTTGCAAGTTTGTATACAACAACACTATCATTTTAAGTAAACCTGATATACATTTATATGGTGTAGCATTCTAATTCTTAATAGGATATTTTGAGCTCCATAAACTTGTGGTAAAACCAAAAACATCTTTTGTGTGTCTCAAGCAGGAAGTAAAATGTAATTAAATTTCAATTAAAGACGTGAAATAAATAGAAAAAAAATAACACGAGGGTGTCATGTTGATTACTCAAGCTTATTTGGATTTTCTGTTTCTTAAAGAAAGACGGAGGATGATTAGAATTCCGTAAATGCACATAAATCTAAAACGACTAGGGGATCGAATCAATGGTATCAGCTTGTTCAGAACGTGCTGTGTTTCTCTGTAAATTTCCCCACAGAATCTTTTCTGCGTTTAATGTGACAGGGAAGCAAATAGTGTCACATTTATACAAGTAAATGTTGTCACTCATAATTATTAGTATTAACAGCATTATATCGTTTGCATCACAAATTAGATTGTAAGTATTTTACGTTATGACTTAACCGTTTCAAGTTCGTAAAAGTAAAAATCATGTTGTTTTTAAATACGTCATGTGACTGATTTAAGCTTCCAGATGGGGGTAAGATCTTATTTACGTTATCATATACAGTCAAACCTATATTTGGAGGTCACCTTTGGGACAAAGAAAAACTGGCCCCCGTTTCACAAAAGATCGTAAATCGTAAACTTGGTCATACGACTGTCTTTATGATTTACGACCGTTTCACAAAACTTACTGACTTCCGATATATGACATTTTTTGGTCGCAAATTACTGACTGGGTCGGGGCAGTCGTAAATCATTAAAAACAAACGTTGAATGTACATCATTACAATGAGGAATCATGCTATTCCATCACTTCTGCAGGTTAGCAACTTGTAAATATCATACCCAAAATCAAATTTATCTCCCTTTACAGTGTGTATAATTTTCTAAATAAACAAAAACAATTTACTTAAAAAATCTACCTCTTTTTCTCTTTATTGCAAGGAAATCTATCCAAATGAAAAAAACGGAACCACCACGATATAACTGAAATATTGTTGAAATTGGCATTATAAACACCATCAAACAAGCATAAAAACGGCGGAAATATGTGCTTCATAAAACCTAATTATGAAATATTATACAAGGAAAAATCTCAATGACATGATACTTTTTGGCACGCATGCAACTACATGCATGTAGATTTCGACTGACTAAGAAAAAAAATCCACACTGAATTCGTGCTACAATGTTCAATTTTCAATTTCTTGACAGTATTTGACATCAAAATCACAAAAAGTCCAAGAATTCCAAATTTAAAGCGGAAAGTCGATATATCACCAAATTTTAACGGGCTGTTCCATTAGTTTAAGTTAGAACTATTTATAGACGTTATATTCCTGGAAAATACTGAGATGTGAAATAAATGTCCAAGAGAAAACGATCTACTGAAATGTATCGTGGTTGCTCTTGGATGTACGGGACAGACGAGTATTTTGAAAGTGGGGGAGAGGGCACAACATATATTTTACCTCCAAATATAGGGGACAACAACATATTTTTTCCAATGTTATCTCAAAAGCTTGGAGGCAACGCCCCCAGTTCTTGCTGCATAGGAATAGTACCCGTCAAGTATATTCGTCTCAACTAGAAGTTAGGTAAAGCGAAAAACTACATGTATTCATAAGTATTAAAATTGGCTCTGCTTATGATCCAATATGGTGGTTTCAATTTTTGAAATCTATTGATATAGGAAAATAAAAAATAAAAAATGCTTGTATGCTATAGCTATAACTATTTTGTTCAAGTCAACGTTTTGACATATATTAAAAACCTGTAATCAATCTTATTCCAAGCGTCATGCAAATCAACTCGTGCTAAATACATGCATCTGTACAAATGTACATGTATACTTAAACATTTGAAAAGTTTCATTTAAATCTGCTATAAAATGTCTTTCTTAGATAAATCATAACTAAATCTGACCTAAGTTATGATATTATAAGGTTAAATATATGATGCCTGACGTGGGGCAAAGGGCTAAAAAAAAAAGTGGGCGAACTAGAATTTTGCACAAATCACCAATGACAGTCATTGGGAAATATTTGTATCATTGCTGGTGAGGGATGGAGTGAACTTTCTCTTTATTATTGTTGACTTTTCTGTCATCAGCCTTATCAAGGCGGATAATTTCTCCATATTCCACTGCAGAGCTTTCCCTGAGAAAGCAGTCTCCACTTTGAAACTATTGTCTTCTACTTTCTTAGGGTGTCGTGTGATTTGTATCTACAAAGACCAATAAAATAACTATATTTGATATTTTGTTTGAACGAATATATGAATTTATCTGATAGGTGCGCGGCCCGGATAAATTGATTGATTTTCGTACCTCCGTACAAAACCACAAGTCGTAAATCGGAAATCGTAAAAACATTCCGACAAGTTTTGTGAAACAGTCGCAGACTTAGTCGGTAAGTGATTGGAAATCATATGATTTACGACCTTTTGTGAAATGGGGCCCTGGCCTCATAAGACAGGTGGCCTCTTAAAAGAGGATAAATTCATAAGAACTTTCTAAGACAGGACAAGAAAAAGATGACCTTTTAAAACAGGTGACTGCTTAATAGAGATGACCGCATAGGCAGGTTTCACTCTATTATTAAGCATATAAATGTTTCAGAATATTTTACGAACGTTCAGAATCTTGATGTCAACAACAACAGTAGGAATATATCTTGACCATGTGCAGACATTGATTTGTTCAAGTATTCACAACGGAAAATTAATTGTACCGTAGAAAAGGAAAAACAAAAATGCTGAGCTTTGAATAATTGGACAAAGAAAATCATTGAACGCAAATACAGGCTCATCTGGACTATATGTCCGTTTGAATAATGGATCTGATTTCTTTTTTCTACATAGCAAATGGTATATTATATTAAATAGTAAAAACTTCCTCATGTATTAAATACAAAATATATTATTGACATAATGTCAGTTTTATCTGCAATAAGCAATGTACAAATGTAAATTAATTAAGGTAATTAATATTTATGAAGTCAAGAGTCTGACATAATCCCTGCTGATTGTTTATTGGGAACCCCAGCATTAGGTTGTTATAAAAAGAGCATAAGTAAATGAAGCTTAGTCTTAAGAAACCATACTTTATTGAATTTAAAATGAGTTTTACATTGTCGTACTAAGTTCAGCATACATTTTATGAATACACCAGGTTTATAATGGAGATTTAATTAGCAATATTGTTAAAAGTATCTAAGTGCAGTCCTGTTTAACAAGGTTATACTCAGTCACTGACTTTTCAACTTTTTACTTTTAACTTTCTAGGTGTTCACATACTACACACATTGGTATCAAAATCTTCGTTCGTTTGTTATATTTATAAATATACATTCCGTACCTACCAGTTGTGGTGGTATCATGAATATTAATAAAGATTTAAAGAAATTTATCTGTAATCTTAAAAGTAGCAGCATGATTGCGATTTATGACAAAAAACCTCAAATTAATGCTTGGCTTCATTCTTTAATGTGACTTAAAATGTAATTTTCGTATTGGCATATGAAATGTTACCATTTTAAGCTGCACCCTTGACTGGTGGTCTCGTAACAAAAGAAGTCGGATCCGTTGGGTAAAAACTCATTAACAAATGGTTATAAAAACTTAATATAGTTTTTACTGAGATGCATACAAATTTGTTTTATTTTTATTTTGTTATCGTCATGACATTGTCACTGTGAACTTTTAGGTCATATTGACTTGTGAACATATTTTATTGAGAATTTTTATTATTTTACTAATGCGATTCCATATTGAAATTTACATATTAAATTGACGTATTGAATAAATTATCCTTTTATTGCTTACCGGTATTTTGAATTTATTCGTTGTATTTTTAAAGGCATCCAGGCTGTCAGAATTGATTTTTTTTGTTTATATTAAAAGTTGCCAATATTCGATGTTTTATACTAATAAAATGTTCTGAACAAGAAGCCAGGTTTAAAAAATATGTTATAATGTCGTAATTAGTGAAAAGAATTTGAATGTCTGTCGGTGGAATCGCCATTATCACACCTAATTATAAGTCGGCTTTTTTTCCGAGGTTTGCCGAATACTTATAACTGCTATAAATAACCAGCAAGCATGTTGCTTGTTAAAATTCGTTATAATTAATATAATTTAAGCAATATATCTATGAAGTTGGATACCGGAGTATCAGTTAATATTATATATTGGTATTTAGTAAGAATGACACTTAAAATCGGAAATACGTCATGAAATCAATAAAAACAAACCCAAAAGCGGAAAATTGTAAACAAATTGTATTGCATATTATTGACAACACTTGAGTTGGCTTGATTATATTATTTTCAGAAAAAAACAGACATGAAGTTCATTATTTAAGTCTCTAATTTAAAAGAGATATCATCCAGCGTTTTCTCCTGAAAAAAAGAATATATAAAAATCTACGATGCAATTCTACTGTCAAAATACGACTCGGCCGAAAAAAATAACTAAGTTATGCTTCCGTGTTGAAAAATGGAGTAAGTCGGTATAACATGTTTTTTAATGTTTACTCAAAGCTTGCTGAATCCTCCTTTTTGTGTCGTTTTCGTGTAGAATCCGTCAATATTTTTGTTTGTGCCATGTGCTTTTCCTTCCGCAAACAATTTCGCATATGCGCAAACGCTTTACCGAATAGGTTCACTGTGTAGGTCATTGAATGTATGAATATTATGCGGGTAAACATTGAATGCTTTACTGGATGCAAAAGAATCAAACAGCGACGTATTTCCTTCGTTCTAGACTATTTACGTATGATATTATGAAAAATTTCAACTGCAATTGATATAAAACATCGAATATTGGCAACTTTTAATATAAAAAAAAAAATCAATTTTGACAGCCTTTAATATTAGGATCAAATATCACTCAAAGTTACCGATTGAAAAAATTGATGGCTTTAAATAACTTTGCTGCCTTAACAGTGGGTATTGGATAGTGTCATAATTATATCAGTCTTTCAGTTTGTCTGTGGGTTAGCTACTCTTTTCTGCTTCTCAAGTTTAAAAACTCAATTGATAGCAACCAAGATGACATGGATACTTCAGTACCCAATTATGGTGTACCGGTAAACATCTCTTTATATTTAGCTAACTTGGTATTGGTTGTGAGTCTGTCCATAGTAAGTTGTACTTTTTAAACTATTATGTTCCTCTTTCAAAATTTTGTCTGACAGCTCAACCCCCATCATTCATGAAGACAACAGATATAAAAAAAATATGAAATTTCTTTAATTTCATTACTGCTTTATTTTTAGTCAAGCAATCTTGTAATAATAAGCTGTTATAATAGGCTACACTTAATCATCCAAATTGAAAACATTGCTGGTCAAATCTTAAGTGCCTTTCTTCTTTTATTTTTATTATTGCATATAAAACTTAAAGCTCTACGATTGGTTAATTAAAAAAAAAAATCATATTCATATTCGAAAGTTCATCTGAATGTAACCTCTATTTGGGTTCTGTCAGAAGTGAGAGGTAACAAAGCAATAATAGCAATTGATTTTAAGTTTGTTGTCAAAATGAGTTGAAATTTCAACTGCACTTGTATTAAAATGATAAGTTCAACATATCTTCCGGGATTTTTTTTCATTTTGACGATTATGTAACTACCAGTAAGGGTTATTTTGGTGAAGAAACATCTTCTCCTCAGTAACCACTAACCCAAATGAAATGAAATTGGGCTGGGATAGTCTTTGGATGGTCCACTTTCAAATCAAGGTGAGCAATTTCAGACTCCCCAGGGTACTTCTGGTCTTCAAAATATTATGTTATTTTTAAGAACCTTTTCTAATGAACTTGTATGTAATCTTTTAGATAAATTAAACAATGAAAGTTCTGTTCCTTTATTTAAATGTTTGTTTAAATTGGATATTCTCGCATGTTAATTTACATCTATATTCTTACTGGGGATTGTCATGGTTGTGATAAGGGTAATAACAAAATTACCGAACTCCGAACAATCTTCCAAAGGGAAAGTCAAACCTCATAAGTATATAAACAGACAAAATCAGTCAACAACCGGAAAACTGGGAAAACCGTAATGACCCTGACTTGGTACAGGCATATCCAAAGAAATGGTGGGTTGAATCAGATTTTACGGCGCCAAACCTCGTATAGTAGTTGCATTTACAACTACCTATGCAATCGGTGCATATCACCACTAGCGTTGTGAGTTCGAATCATGCTCATAGAGAGACGTACTCGATACAACATTACGTGATGTAGTTTGTCAATGACATGTGGCAGATCTGTGGACTTTTCCGGGACTCTGATTTCCTCCACCAATAAAACTTACCGTCACGATATAACTGAAATATTTTTGTGAGTTCAAACCCCGTTCATGGCGAGGTGTACTCGATACCACATTACGTGATGTAGTTTGTCAGTGACATGTGGCAGATCTGTGGTCTTTTCCGGGACTCTGATTTCTCTACCAATAACACTTACCGTCACGATATAACTGAAATATTTTTGTGAGTTCAAACCCCGTTCATGGCGAGGTGTACTCGATACAACATTATGTGGTAAAGTTTATCAGTGACTTGTGACAGGTTTTCTCCAGGTACTCACATTTCCTCCATCAATAAAACTGACCGCCATGAAATAACTGAAATATTGCTGAAAGTGGCGTTGAACACTATAAACCAACCATATTTTACCACTTATGTTGTTGGGCAAAGTGATGACAGTATTTGTAAGACTATTTTACCAGTTAATATTTCTGATACAGCTGTATATGTGAGAAATAAAACAGATGTATTATATTTAGTACTGTTTAGAAGTGTGAAGTACTAGTCACCGTTGAAGAGTTCATGGTAACTATAAGATGAAGAACAACAGTAAAATTGTCTAAAGTGTTCTAAGAGTTATTCTAACATGACCTCCTTCTTTCGCTTTGTTAACAAACGAGCGAGTTATCCATTCGGTATGATCTCATTAGCACATGCGCCGGTGAATGTGACTGACTTTTCCATTGGCAGCATAAATTGTGTGCGACATTTTCCGGAAAAGTAAATATAAATTACCGTCTTCCAATCAAAGTATACTACCGTATTTGTACTCTTAGACATATCAGAATCAAAATAAATCATGGAAGCCAGAATGTGTTTTGAGTTTTAACATAGATTGGCAGATATTAGTAAATTTTATCCCTCGCTTCTGGCTCTGGATAAAATACTAATATCCGCCAATACTTTAGTTTTGTATATCGGATCTTTACCAAACTTGGCCACATGATTCCCTTGTGGAAAGGGAAGAACCCTATTTATTTTGAGGTCATTAGGTCAAAGGTCAAGGTCACTTACTATAAATAGAATTGTTGACAACAGGGTTGTTTCCGCATGATAACTTTAGTTCTGTATATTGGATCTTTACCAAACTTGACTACATGATTCCCCTGTGGAAGGGGAAGAACCCTATTTATTTTGGGGTCATTAGGTCAAAGGTCAAGGTCACTGTTACTATAAATAGATTTTTTGACTTTTCCTGCTCACATGATTAGTTGTTTGACTGAATTACTATTATACCATTTGATAATTTATATAGACGGGTGTATTTTGTGATGCACACATTTCTTGTTTGCATTTGTATTTTTAAGAATGTATTCCGATTCCTTAAAATGTGATTTCCTATATCAGCAGAATTGTTGGAATTTTTCTTTTCAGTGTCGGATGGAATATTTCAACAATCTCATTAATAGCTATTTTATGGGGCTAAGTGACAAATATCCTTTGCATTGAATTGAATATCATGAACACATTAATAGGAAATAAGCAAAATTTAGTGTTCCGCAAGAGGTCATGCAGCGTACAGTCGAGATATAAAACATATACTGATAGGCATTAGGGATGATTTAATGGGTCTTATATAGATCTTATAAAACATAGTTTTGTCCATGAAAAAAGGAAAAAGAGAAATACTGCTGCTTTTTTGGCCAACTTTTGTTTTGACAGTGCCATTTCTTGTTCAAATCCGATTAAATTTTACCCATGTTTATGGTGTAAACTTGGATTTTATTTGCAGAAATTAAACTTCCAGGAGGCTGTCATGGTCGTGAATATATGGTAGTTGGATTTACAACTACCTATGCAATCAGTGACTCCATGTACTCCGGTTTCCTCCACCAATAAAACTGACAACTGAAATATTGTTGAAAGTGATGTTAAGCACCATAGCACTAACCCTGGATGTTACACAATCAATCAATCAATCTATACATATACTACATCTATAACCATCCGTAAAAAGTTGGTATCTTTCTACTAGTAATATCTTCTTAAAATATCATGTTAAGATTCATGTTGGAGGAAAATTTTCTTTTACCGGACCTAATCATAGGAAATAATAGATCCAGTTATAACTAGCTGATATACTCGTTTTTGTATCATTTCGGAGGAAACATTTCGGCTGGAAAATGTATTATTATATTTCTTCTTTTTTTGTGTGTGTGCATTGATCGAAAATCCAAAGTATGGCACACATCATTGAGCATTGAGCTATTATACCCAAATTGTTCTTAAATCATCGTTTATAACCTGGTTAGCCTCTGGTTAAAAGGAAACAGAGTATAATCAGTCTAGAAAATGACATAATTGCTATCAAGTTAAGTTTCTAGTGTATCATTAACAATTTGCTTTAAAAGCAACAAATCCCAAAGTAATCAGTCTGTTTTAATCTTCAGTCTCAATTAAAGCTTATATAACTAATTTAGTACATGCTAGTTGTCATGGTTTTTTTTACTTCATCCTTAATTTTTGTCTGATTTCTACGTCACAGACATCTGTACCTCAGATCTATGTTTTCGAGTACAACAGTACTTAATATTTTTATTTTTAGTTTTAGTTGTTGTTTTTTAAGATCAGGTTCAATTTCTTTTAGTTATATAGAATGAAAATGACTTTCAAGAATTAAATGTCATACCTGATTACTTCCGGCTAATAAATTTCAATTTCACGAACCAAATCTGTAGTTTTGGGTTTGTGCCTTGATTGGGCAAATATTAAAGACTATAAAATGGGAATTTGTTGCTTCTCCACTGAGTATGCAGCATTAAAGAACCAGAATGTTGTGACTGATATTTTCCCCGCTATTGAGTTATGCCCCATGTTAATTTCACTTTAGAAATGTGCAGTAGATATTTCATGCACTCCAAGTAAAGTTCAAGTCCTGTTCAAAATGAATTTAAGTGTACTAATTCTTGACTTTTACATGGTGTTTATCATGGATTAATTAATTGATATCCACCAGTTTTTCAGGTAATTAGTGGACTGTTTTTATGGACTGTATTACCTGGATCCTCCACACTCTGCTAAATAACATCTTATTTATCAAACACACCATCATTTTCTTAACAAATATCTTCCTACATTTAATACACAATTAACCATTTCAATTTATTGCTAGATTGTTGAAAGATTTTGGTAATTATCGTAGGAGCAATAAACAGGTCATAGAACTATCTGAGTCATTGATGAATATTTGAAAATGACAAAACATGACATTTTGATAGTCTCCAATGAATTAATTGTTTTGACTTTAAAATTTGTTTTAAATAAGATGAAAATGGTAAGTACACTTTGTACAGAATGGAATTGTTTTAATTAAACATAATTTCCAATCATCTATTGTAGCAAAACAGGAAATAGTTCGAATTAATTTAAGGGACAATATTCATTATTGCAATATCCTTTGAAGGTATGAAGCTATTTTTAAAAAAGAATTTGAAGCAATTATAATGACTTCTTGTATGCAGACTTCCTGAAACTTGCTGAGAAGTTGTCAGTCATTCGGACTGACAGACATGAAAATCTTGTCAGACCGAAAAATATTTTGCCAGTCCGAAAAAAAAGTCCCAAAAAATTCACTGTCACATGCATAATGTTTAGTTTGGCCTTTTTAGAGTGATTTACCCTAGTATTAGCAATTGGGCACCTGATTTCACCTCTGGTTTTTATAGAGGTTAAAGTAATTCAGTTTTCAGTGTTGTTCAAAATTGTATATGTTATGTCTCAAGTTTTGTTGTTTTGATGACCTTGTACTATAGGTCAATGGTTGTATGAAAGACGTCATGTCATTGGCTAATATATATACAAATAACCAATCGTGTCATGATCGTCTTCACAAATGGGTTTGGTTGAAACCGGAAATGTATAAAAGGGGTGAAAACAATGAAAATTATGTAATTTAAGAATAAAATTAAACACTGATCAATCAATGCCTTTCGGACAAAATCTGAGGTAACTATTATACCAAACATTCGGTATTACAGAGTTGACGAAAACTTTTTTTTTCTGTTGTCAGGAACTGGGGTTCTGTCTTACCCATGGGCTTTGTGTCTGTCCCACCATTTTTTTGTAGTATTGTATATAACCTGTCAAATTTGTTTTTTTTATACAGAACTGAATGCAAGATTACCTATAGTCATAATCATTAAACAACTCAATTAAATGTTTTTCTGTATACATATTTTTATCTAAAAAGATAAGGCAGATATAGCCAACAATCCGTATCTAATGGTCCGATCACGTTCCGAATATTATACATCAATGTCAGTTTCCGGTTTACCTACATTTTTAATTTCAGTTAAGAATATGAATCTGCTGTCATCTTCAATATATAAGCATCTCAAAACATATTTAATTAAACACAAACAATCTTTGATACTTGGGGAGTGTGGAAGTCAACTTATTTATGTGCTCAGTAATATATTTCAGTTTTAATGTTCCACGTTTTGCAGGTGCTGGTTCCTACTAAAAGGATGTTTACATTTACGTACATTTGTATAGGAGTTTCGATTACAAAGAGGAACGTGTCAGTCTGACAGAATAAATAAACAAATTTCAAGTCTCTGTCTGACATTTTAATAAAACTGAAAATGGAATTTAATGCCATTGGCAGTGGAAATTGGGAGGGAATAAATTTCAATCGCCGGTCCTTTCAAATATCTATGTTTTACCGGACATTCAGTCCGATATATATTTTGAAATCGTCGGTCCTACTGCATTTCTGTCGGTCAGGACCGACGGTTTTCGGGAAGTCTGTGTATGGCACATACATATATTATATCACGATTTCCTGTTTAAACTAATGTTCTAGTACAACTACAATCAACTCTAGGTAATGTCAGTTTATGATATCTTTATAATAATACATTTGTGCAAAACGTGAGTGTTTTGAAGTCATGTCAATGACCTGTCAGTTAAGGGAACAATGTACATTCATCAGAAAATCAGAAAAATCACACCGATTGTCATTACTTAAGTTTTTGGCTCACTAGAACCTCTGGTTCATGTTTGCTCTTGTTATCAATTTGTATTTGTTGTCATTTGCAGTTATCATCTGCAGTTGTCGTATGCTGCTGTTGTCCTCTCCTGCTTTTGGCATCTGCATCTGTAGTTGTCGCATGCTGTTGTTGGCATTTGCAGTTGTCGTATGCTGCTGTTGGCATCTGCAGTTGTCATATGCTGCTGTTGGCATCTGCAGTTGTCCTCTCCTGCTGCTGGCATCTGCAGTTGTCGTATGCTGCTGTTGGCATCTACAGTTGTTGTATACTGCTGTTGGCATCTGCAGTTGTTGTATGCTACTGTTGGCATCTGCACTTGTTGGCATCTGCAGTTGTCGTATGCTGCTGTTGGCATCTGCAGTTGTCGTATGCTGCTTTGGCATCTGTAGTTGTCGTATGCTGCTGTTGGCATCTGCAGTTGTCGTATGCTGCTGTTGGCATCTGCAGTTGTCGTATGCTGTTGTTGGCATCTGCTGATGTCATATGCTGCTGTTGTCCTCTCCTGCAGCTATTGTATGCTGCTGTTGGAATCTGCAGTTGCCGTATGCTGCTGTTGGCATCTGCAGTTGTTGTGTGCTGCTGTTGTCCTCTACTGCTGTTGACATCTGCAGTTGTCGTATGCTGCTGTTTTCCTCTCCTGCTGTTGGCATCTGCAGTTATCTGCTGCTGTTGTTGTCTTCTGCAGTTTTCATCTGCTGTTGTTGTCATCTGCAGTTATCCTCTACTGCTGTTGTCTTCTGCAGTTGTCCTCTGCTGATGTTGTCTTCCACTACTGTTGTCATATGCTGATGTTGTCTTCTGCTGATGTTGTCTTCTTTTGTGTTCCTCCACTACTGTTGTCTTCTGCAGTTGTCCTCTGCTGATGTGTTTTTCTGTTGTCCTCTTCTGCAGTTTTCCTCTACTGATGCTGTCCTCCACTGCCATTGTTGTCTTCTATAGTTGTTATCTCTGCTGCTGGTGTCATCTCTCAGCATTTCACATTTCAATCATTTTTTTTTAAACCACTGATACAATTAGAACATGGCCTGAATGTAGCTTGGATAGATCTTGTCTAAGTTTATGTTTTTATACTGAATACGAATCCTGACATTGATAGACTGGTAATAGTACCGAAAAGTGCTTATAGGTGACTCTTGACTGATCGCAATAGCAAGAAAAGTATACTTGTTTATCAGTATTTCCCTATGTATATATGCATACCATATTTCTTCTAATAGACGCCCCAGGGGCGAATGCATTTTTAAAATAAGGGACGTCAATTAGAGAAATGAATTACCGACTTTTATAGCCATTAGATGAGGTTAATTTGATGAAACAGACTGTAGAAATATACACGTGCTATGTCACTATACATTACCTAATGAAATGTCTCTGATATCGGTTAATCGGTGCATGTTGGGTTGGTCTGACCTTAATTTATATATTCCATCTAGAAACGTGCATGGAGGAGCAAATGGAGATTAATTTTGAAAGTTCTATTCGAGGTTATCACGTATATAAATCAATCTGGACATACGAGATCGGCAAGAAACTTTGTTGTGACAGAGAAGAAAATAATCCAAATGACAAATTTGCTGTGAAATTCGTTCGAAATTATGGAAATTAAGAACAATGTGTAGGACACGTGCCCATCGAACACAGCAAAGTATTTAATTTTTTTCTTAAAAGAGGTGACAAAATATTTGCAACTGTAACCGGCAACAAGTTTTTCAATATAGGATTAGAATTACCGGTACCGGGTACTGTGTACGTACACATTTTCGGGACAAGCTGCTGATGTTGAAAAATTAAGAACTTTACTAAAACCCACTGCTACTTAAAATGGAATTTAAGAATAAAGCTAGACACAAATAAAAAAAAATCTTTTAAGTTGAAAGTAATTAAATTTGCCGAAGAAAGGGGAAAACATGGGGCAGCCAAGTTCTTTAATGTTGACAGAAAACGTGTTCGTGAATGGTGCCAAAATAAATAATGACAGTCCTGAACATTAGACTATAAAACAAAGATGTATATATTTCTTTTAAAAGTGCATGGATTCTATATACCATTTTAGATTAGCTTAGTACCAGTGATTTTTTATTTAGACTTGTTTACCTGGACAATTATTGCTGATTAGTGATGCGTAAAACTCTTCACAGCTGTAACTATTTTGGGAACTCTTACAAGCTGTGCACAGCTGTGCACCGGTAAGTGGAGTTTACATTTTATGAAATGGGGGCGTTAATTAGAAGTCAAAATGTTCTATAGGCCAGAATAAGGGAGGGGGGCGTTAATTAGAAGGAATATGGTATGTTACAATACTAGTTGAGGCTATAATGAACACCAATATACTTTCAAATATCTAATAACAATTTTGACCTGTAGACTTTGGAGCCAAACCCTAGACTAAACCAAATTTAACTTTTCACAGTAATTAAAGTTCTATACACTATTGACACTGGAACTGATTTATGTAAATAAAATCGTTAACCTAGTCTGCAGAATTATTGTTCCTTCAAACTTAGATAATAAGAAAACTGAAATTTCTTTGCATAACACCATACTAAGAAGGCAGTAGTATGCTTAGAATTTTAGGAAGACTCGAGCATTCTAATTTTATAAACTAATTATAATTTTAAGAAACTCAGACGAGTTATAAAATGAAAAACAAAACCTACCAAAATTCATCTGGCACAAGCGCTTTGATAAAAAACTGACTGGGTAAACTTGTTTTATGGGCCCAAACCTTGTTAAGATAACCTGTAAATGAGTTTTGACTGAATTTTATTGTTCTCTGGAATTATTGGAGGAGATGTAATAATATACTTGTATTTAAGTCAAATAAGTAGAGCAGCAGAACCTCATACATAATAGTTTATTTTCTTCACAAGGTTTATTAAGAAGAGAATCAGTAGATAAAAAAAGCAAGATTTATTGCGATCAAGCTGATGGTTTTTGTATATCATGAGAAAATTATTTTTACTTATTAAACGATCCAATTATATCACCAGAAAGTGCAATATCTTTATCAGTATAGGATGGTGCTGTCTGTATCATTTTCAGTTTCCAGTTATTTTATATGAAAATCGTATTGTCTAGATTATCTTATTATTATTGCACTGGCCCTAGAGAATTAAAATCTCATAATTCGGTCAATAGTATACATAATAATGTAGGTATCTTGTCTAAAGGTCTTTTTACTGTCCATAAATAGTGTCTGAGCTTCCTTTCCCTTCCATCACTATCATTGTTAGGTTAACTTATATTATTATATGACTATAAATATCCTAGATTCTGATTGGACAAAACACTACATCACTCTCCATTTCAAAATGTGATGATCACCACTCAAAAGTGCACGTGAGGTTAATATCAGTTTTGAACACTAGCGTGTACCCAAAAATAGTAACAGGGAAAGTCCAGGTTGCTTATTTTGAAAATGTATTCTCTGATTGGTCGATATTTAAAGAAGCGGTTTTGCTATCCAATCAGCGTTTTCCTAACAACAGCTTGCAATACATCTTCTTGTTTTATGTCTACCCCACGTTGTTTTTCTTTCGTAACATTTTTTTTTTTTTTTTATTTTATTCATCTTCCGATGAAAGTCGCAGGTGGATAAGAGGCTCACTCAAGTATTACCTTGGGGAACCGCATATTTTTTTTTTTTTTTTTTGTGATGACTATTACAGTAAAAAAAAAAATCTATCTTCGGATTTACTGATATAATAAAACAATTGATGACTTTGAATTTCAGTTATATGGCCTCGGTGATAATCAGATCTCTGGGGTTGATAAATCGTGGTATTAACCTCATCCAAAGTCATTAATTGTATAATGTTGCCTTGATTCTACACTACAGTCTAATCTGAAAAGGTTGACTACCGGTTTTTGAAAACGAATTTGTTCATCGTTTTTTTCATGTGGTTAATTTCATTTTGTAATTTACACATTTAATGGTTGTGAAATACAAATACATCTTTAATGCCACTTTCAACAATATAAATAAAAACGTAGAAATCAAATTTAGTGTGCACAACACGTTTCTGGAATAACCTTTATCAAGTACGATCAAAATCAGAAAGATTGGAAAACCAAATAATTTTTGAGAGCAATAAAGCCAAAGGGCCTAAACAAGTTATATCATGGCAGTAAGCTTAATTGGTGGAGGAAACCGAAGTATCCAGAAAAAGTCACCAACAAAGTTTTTTTGTATCTTACAGCATGTACGATACTTACAAACTTTGCTATGTCATACAGTTGAAGTTTGCTTAATTTGAAAATAGTCTATGTACTCATGATCATGTTAATTTATTCCAGATAACACTTAACACTTAGTTTAATAGAAGTTAACAGTCTTCTAAGCACAATTAGGATGCAATGCAATTTAAGTGCCACTGCAAAATGTGCATCTTGGCATTGATCCAGAAAAGATGGGTTTTTTTCAAAATGAACAAATTGTGGTTTAAATTTAGTAATGGCTAAACAGTTTTTATATTTCTACAATCTATTTGTTGGATCTTTTTTAAAAATAAATTTTTTTTTTTTTTTTTTTTGTGATACACTTACATCTTAAGACTTTCCATATGCAGGTTATATGGAGCAGGAATTGCTTACCCTTATGGAGCACCTGATTTCCCCCCCCCCCCCATGTTTTTAGTGGGGTTCGTGTTACTCGATCTTTAGTTTTATGTGTACGTTTTTTGGGGTCGTTGTTTTTCCTTTTGTATTTTTTCTTTAGGCTATTGTGTTGTCCATTCTTCTTCGATTTACGGTTTCTGATTACCCCTTTGGTATCTTTAAACTCTTCTTATGTCAAGGGACCTTTCTTTTATCAATGACTGTCCAATCAACAAAAAGATAGTTAAAATATATTGACCAATCAACAGCATGTTCTTGATTTAATTATGAATTAAGCAATATCCATATAGATAGAAACTAAGTTATTAAAAACATTTGCAGATTACATAATTTCAATTTTGACAGATGAAAACATGTGCACTGAACATAAATAAGCTCGTTTGTAAACAGTATGTGTAGTCAACAACATTTTAAAGAAACAAATTAAAACTATGTTTTGTACATGTGGAGCACATTTCGGACTTTAATATCTCAAGATTTGAAGGCTTATCCCTGATTGGTCAATGGAAAATATGACTTCTGACATGATCCGATGTGGGATGATGTTGGTGTATGAAAAATAACACTAACGTCTTGAGTTAAAATCCCACTTTAGGTGAGGTGTACTCGGTGCAATATTATGTAATAAAGTTTGTCAGTGACTTGCAGCAGGTCAGTGGTTTTCTCCGGGTACTCTGGTTTCCTCCACCAATAAAAACTGACCTTCACAATATAACTGAAATATTGTTGAAAGTGGCATTAAACACCATAACCCTAAATAATAATTAAATTTTTTTTTTAATTCAACAAACATATATTATTATTTTGATATTTCTACAAAGATTAACTTAAACCGAAGTTGGTAAAATTTTATAAAGCACCAAAGCACCATGGTTTAAAGACAAGGAAGTAGGTGTATTTAAACCCCCAGATTTATAGTATGACTGCAATCTGAAGGCCATGATCTATAGATAACCTCTCTATATAACATAGACTTAGCTTTCTGTTTTTATTAATTTCTAAACTATACATGATGGACCATCATGGTGATATCAATTTTATTGACAAAAGGGAACAATTCTGTCAGATTTTTACATGTCTGATGATTAGCTTGCCATAATGATGTTTAGATATTAAATAGAAGATATAGCTGTCAGTCTTAAAATAATACTAATCATAGAATTGTTAAAACAGTACCCCTACAGGATCAGTATTCATTAGAATTAGTAGATGTTTTCATTAGAAGTCAATTCATTAATTAACTAAACATCCACCACCTGCTTCAGTTGTTGGGGTTAGTTTTATGGATATTCAAGGAAAATAATGCATATAAATATCCATTGTGAATTTGTGAATATACTTGTACAAACTCCTTCTGTTAATTTTTTTCAGATTTAATTGGAACCTTGTTAATATTGATCTACATTAGCAGATGACAAGCTTTTTCCTGCAAGGTAATTGTACTCCAATTTTTTTTTTTTTTTTTTTTTTTTTTTTGCAAACAAAATAATATCTATGATTGGAATTTGAAACTGAGAAAAAGAATTTATGTAGATTGACACAAGGATTTAAAGGTAATTTACTCATTTGTTATATAATATATAGATTATCATTCTATTATTAGTGGATTACAATATTTCTCCGCTGGAGCTTTAGACAGAAATTTGAAATTTGAAAATTTAACTATCGAGAGTGGAGAAATGTAGCAGAAGGATAATCTATTTGTCCCATGACCAAGAAGGCATCAACAATATTTTGATTGGTTAATTTTGGTCGTCGAAAGGAAATTGGCAGGAATTTATTGTGCAAATTTGATCCTGAAGTCTCGTACCCTCTCTCGTACGTACCCGGAACCCATGTGTAATAAAAGTCATTTTGTTAGCTTGTTTTACTTATATTGATATTTTTTTAATTTATTAAATCTCTTCTGACATACTGACAAGAATTTTTGTTTCTATGCGGAAGTTAACTTTTGAGATTTTGTATCCAGTGGATGAACCATGTTCAGTAGCGGATACGAAAACTGTCCGGAGTTTGCGATTGAATGAGACTAGATTCGGCCCTAAAAAAAGTCGTCTCCGATATATCTCGGCCCAAAAAATCTCGACACTTTTTGATGCACTGGATGAGCGTGAAATTGCCAGATAATTTTCAGATTCGCGAGCATTCATGGCCGTGCCTGTTTCATATTAACTTCTAAATGGATAATGATAGACATAAAATTTGACATAGTGATAGGTCACCATTAGAGGAGCAATTCTGCATTTTCAAAATGGCTGCCAAAACACGGCATAAAAAATGGGTGGTAAAAATTCAACTTTGTCAGATATCATCAAAATTTGATATGTGGGTAGATAATGATGTCCCGAATTGATTCCCGATATTGAAAAATTTCTACCGGTCACCATTTTCAAAATGACCGCCACAATACCGCAAAAATTCAACTTTGTCCGATATCATAAAAATTTGATATGTGGGTACATAATGATGTCCCGACATTGAAAATTTTCTACCGGTCGCCATTTTCAAAATGGCTGCCACAATACCGCACAAATTCAACATTGTCCGATTTCAACGACATTTCATATGTAGGTAGATTATGATGTCCCGAATTGATTCCTGACATCGAACAATTTCTACCAGTCGCCATTTTCAAAATGGCCACCACAATACCTCACAAATTCAACATTGTTCGATTTCAACGAAATTTCACATGTAGGTAGATTATGATGTCCTGAATTGATTCCCGACATCACAAAATTTCTACCTGTCTCCATTTTCAAAATGGCCACCACAATACCGCAAAAAATTAAGCTCAGAATTTGTCACAATGCAAAGTGTTCATTTTAAACCTGTTGTCAGTGGCCGATTTGGGAGACTTCATAATCGTTAGATTATAATCATATCTTGTTATTAGAGTTATTGTGTTTAACGCAACTCTCAACAATATTTCAGTTATGTCATAGGGATCAGTTTTATCGGTAGAGGAAACTGGAGTACCCAGAGAAAACTACCGACCTGTCGCAAGTTACTGACAAACTTTATCACATAATGTTGTATCGGGTACACCTTGCCATGAAAGGGTTCGAACTCACAACTTTAGTGATGATAGCCACTGATTGCCTAGGTAGTTGTAAATGCAACTACCATACGATCATGATAATGATGGCACCTCCTAAGAATAGGAAAATTTGGTGTAAACCATTTTGACAATTTTTGAATTTTCGCTATATATTTACTTTGCCTCATATTTGATCTGCCTAGTCCAGCATTTATTGAACAAGAATATCAACCAGATCTTCTTACTTATACAAAAATAAACACTTTATTTGGTTTCTAGCTTTTATTAGATTCCAAATTTGCATAAAATAAGATGCCCAAAAACTGTAGATGGTAATGTTTGGCTTTTTTATCTTCTAAATTACACATGGGGATACCTGTTCATGTCGACAAAATTGTCAGATTTTGACTAATGTAGATAACAGAAGAGTTTTAGAATGCTATTACATATAAAATGAAAAAACAAATAATATACCACACTGTCGAAACTGTTCCAAAATCTAATAGAAAAATCATCGAATGAGGAAAAATCGATAACCTTAACACAAATACATTGTATACATGACCACTCACTTCTCTATTTGTGATTAACTCATTCGCCCCTGCAGACACGTATGTGCGTTAGCTGATATTTAGTTTTCTTCCCGGATGACGCATATTTGCGACACGATCCTCCATGTTGGATTTCCGGAGTGACGCAAATAAGTGTCATTTTGGTGGGTCATGGTTTTTATTAAACTATGTTTGATTGGCTCTCGAGTCAGGTGAGGAATGAATCAAGGGATTCTCTGATGAATATTCATCAAACAAAAAAATCCACGTGGCATTTCATTCATAATTTTCAATGGAATTTACTACGAATTATTGATCTGCAAAAATATAAACAAATGGCAGAATTTGACGATTTTAGCTTCGATACAAGTTCTGATGAGGGAGAATTTGAAGGATGTACACCCGATGATGTTATAAAAGCTATTAAGAAGGGGGCACAATTAAGACAAATAAACGACGGGGAACTTTCCGATATTAGTTTTGATGAGGATGGTGACGAGGGCGAGCAAATAAAAAGAAATGAATAAATAAGACAAAACACAATAAAGGTGAGAAAGAATGACTTTATTTTCTATACATTTACAAACTATGATATAACATGAAAATAATCACCACAACAACAAAATAATTACTGCTTGATAACTATTTTTAATTATTTTTTTTAAAAACACCCACTCTCTTATATGCTTCAGGGAAGAGAGTGCTGCAGTATAAATAATTATCAGGGAAGCTGTACAGTAATCTAAAAATAGCATCAGGGGGGAATGAGTTAATCAAGAGAACAACAAAAATGTGTGATGCTGAAATTATTTTGTGTAGTTATTTAGCAGAAATGATTATGATATTGTAGGGAAATTAATGGAGAAACAAATTTCTTGGTGGTTTTCATTATTATATATTATTTCTTTGGCAATACACTAACATTTAGTGATATTCCATATAGGGTCTATTCAGGGATCATCGACGGAAGATAAAAGTACCGCTCAACAGCAGGCATTTAACATTCATTTTAGAGAAGACCCTACTGTGACTGTGAAATGTAGAACAGCAATAAAAGCTCTGTTCATTTGCTTAATTTGTGTCTAAGTGTAATGTGGGACAGTCTTTCATGTTCATTTACGTCGATATCCTTTCTTACTTATTCATATTTTGAACCGACCAATCAGTGATGAGTCTATCGAATCGATAGGTATCAAAACCCACTTCACGCCAAGAGCTGTTGTCCGATTTATCAATATATATAACAGTCTTGCATATGATTGGATTGTCAAAGATGACTGAAAAGTTACATGACATGACTTCAAAATGAATGTTGTTAGATGTTAGTATATTGCCAAAGAAAGAGAAAAACAGATTCTGATAACTCCTTTGGTATCTTTAAACTCTTCTTACTGCTACACATCCAAACCAGTTTCCAGTATGATATAATCAGAATGTATAGTGACTGGGAGAAAAACCAATGACTTATTTTTCGTGATTCCCTTAGACTTCAAGGTCAATGTGGACAGCAGTTTTGACGAGTTAACCCTGTAATATTCGTTTATTGATTTTGTTGACTTTCTGATTGATATGTTTGTTTACGGTATTGATTGGGAATGATTGGTCGGTCATTGTATGTTTAATGTTATTTAATCATTGCCTGTCTCATGACCTTGATTGTTGACAATTCTTGTCTCAACATTGACAATAATTTGATATGAATCTAGGATTGGGTAGACTTTCTAGCTATTGATAGTATCTATTAATAGTGATGGTGGTATTTTTTTTTCTTCTGCTGATTGGTTTTTACTTGGAGAGATTTTTTTTTCATATTGACAAATTTTCAGTTACGAAGTGTTTTACATGTACATATCAAAGTAATATGGGAAGAACTGTAATTTACAATGTACAGTTAGGAATTTTTTCCCATTAAAATGGATCTTCCAGCCTTTTAAAAATAAATCATTTGTTCAAGCGATAAGAAATAAGAATTTATTTGTTTTAATTGTTGTATTATAATGTTTAGGACATTTTCATTTTATTTTAAAGGAGTTACTGCCCATTACAACATTTTAATTTTTATTTAAAGGAGTTACTGCCCATTATAACATTTTAATTTTAATTTAAAGGAGTTACTGCACATTATGACATTTTTATTTTATTTCAATGGAGTTAACGCCCATTATGACATTTTCATAAAAAAATATAATATCTTACAAATGTTATACCTTATGTGCTCTGCATGCTTTACTATCATATCAAGATCCTAAAGGGGACCTTAAGTGTGTCTGGTAGCTGGTGAAGGTCATTAAAAAAATGGTGGTTGTACACTTATTGCAAATACAAAAAAGATCCACTCATTAGACCCATTTCAACATCTTTTTTCTTGTCATGAATATGTCTCATTTGACATTAAACAATACTCAATTGATCATTGTCTTAATTTGGTACTACCGGTATTTCAAACTTGGGCATGGTAGAAAATAGATGTTTAACCTTCATATTACAAATAATATTATTTTATTCAGAGATCATTATTCTATTTCTTATTCCTTGTTTAAATTGAAATGATAATTACGACATGATAATTACGACAGTTTATCAAGATATTAAATCTAATTATTTTTGTGAAAATGTCTTACAAGTTACATGTTACATGAAGAGTAGTTTTATTGCATTTCTTGTCTTAATTGATCATTGTCTTAATTGCGTTAGTTACAACATTGGAAGGACAAAAATGACATAAATTATTATGTTGATGCAGTAATTTGTACAACTGACATACAATTTGATTTGAGTTAACATTTTCATATCAATTTATGTCATAGTTTATATGATAAGTAGATACATTACATATAATCAGGCCATATTACCATGGATACATATAGGACTTTACATTTTGCAGTCCTTATAATGTGATTAGAATTAGATGTTTGTTGCATATTGTTTTGATTTTTAATTTAATTTTTTTATTTGGTGATACAAGAAGTGGGGAAGCAATAAATACCAATTGTATAGTCTTTGGTTCCAACCGACCAGAGCTTGAACCCACGATCTTCCGCACTCCAGACAAGCATGCTAACCATTACACCACAGATGACGTTTAGCCTAGTGAAAAGATCAAATAGAATATATTTAGGCATGAAATACTGTAGCTGCGTTTTTATAATTTTTTAAAATTTTATTGATTATTTATTTATTTATCCATTTATTTATTTATTTTTTATTTAAAACATGTCTAGAATAAGATTTACCTTGATCTGAAACATGACAGAAGTAAGAACCATAATGTATGACAGGAAGAAAATAGCTGTGAATTATGTTATCTTAGTTTTATGTTTGTTGAATATGTATCAGTGTTTACCAGTAATGTTTTGGTCAGTTTTGTGATCCCTAGATTGGTTGACTGATGGGCATTAATGATTGGTAATTGGCATATTTTCATTGATTAAGTGGAATATCTGATCAATTAATACTGAGAAGAGATAGATTCACTTATGGTTCAAAACTTTTGTAAGGTCCATCTCGGGTCTGCCTGTCAATTTATTTGTTGTTGTTTATTTTGCAAAATATTGTTGTTGTTGAAGTGAATATATATATTTTGGGAGAATTTTGTGATAACAAATTGAGATTTCAGATACTATTTAAGTTTTAAATGGGTGTGGTAAACATTGTTTATGTTCAAAACTTGTGTATGGTTTTACTTTATATCTATTTATCTATTTTATTTTATTTTTTCAAAATATTCTTGTTACAAGGAATTTTATGTATTTTTGGGGAATACCATATTTGTGATCAAAAATAGATTTTGTGATTTTATATACTATAGGGTGTATCAACCATCATCAGTGTTCAAACTTTTGTAAAGTCTATATGAGGCCTGCTTGCCTATTTTATTTTATTTTATTTTATTTTGCTAAATATTGTTGTTAAGCATAAATTATTTATATATATATTAGGGAAATTTTATGATCAAAATAATATTTTTAGATTTCAGCACATACTAATAAAGTTTTAAAGGGGTGCAGAAAACTCTGTTTATATATTGGTAGACTGAAAGCAAATATTTTGGTTGTGGAAACAAATTCCTGCTTTATTATTATCTTTGAAATATAATATTTTTACTTGCATCTCAAACATAAACACTGCATTTTGAACACATTTGAAACTTCATTTGTACAGACTAAAATATAAATAGATAAGTATAAAAAAAAAATGTTTTCTTTTTTTTTTTAATATTTCCCCAACCTGACTAAAAATAATATGATGATAAATAAGATAAAAAGATAAGAAAGTAATTTTTTAGTCTTAAATTTATGATATCAATATCTTCCATTATAGTATATATACAGAAATAAATTCTCTTGTGTCTATTGCCTCTGGAAATCATCCACTTAGATAAGGAAAATTAAATTGTTTTTTGTTGGAATCAATTCCATAAAAATACAAGATTCAGCCTTTTGAGGAGCTATTTTTGTGCTTATAATAATTACTACTTTGCATTTTTCTGATAAACTTGATACGATTCTTATACATATGAGGAAAATTAAAAAGAGACTTCTTTAGGAATCCTGGGGATTATGAGCATGTATTTAACATTGCCAAGCTTTCAGCTGCGGGTCCATTGCAACTTTTTAGCTGGTCTTGCCAAAGGCAATGTGAGCTTTTGCCATCACTTGGCGTCTGTTGTCCGTTAACTTTTCACATTTTAATCTTCTCCTCTGAAACCCCTCAGCCAAATGAAGTGAAACTTGGTAGGAAGCATCTATGGAAGGTCCTCTCTAAAGATTGCTCATTTTGTCCTGATCCATTAACAAACATGACCACCACAGACAATTCTTGTTTCTGATTGGTTGATTTCTAAAAAATCTTCTCTGAAGCTGCTTTGCCAAGTGAACCGAAACTTGGTAAGAAGCATCCTTGGAAGGTCCTCTATAAAGATTGCTCATTTAGTTCCGAACCGTTTACAAACATGGCCACCACAGACAATTCTTGTTTCTGATTGGTTGATTTCTAAATATCTTCTTCTTTGTAACTGTTTAGCCAAATGACCAAAACTTGGTGGGAAGCACCTATGGGAGGTTCTGTATTAAGTTTCCTCAAAGCAGAATGAAAGGTGAGTGACACAGGCTCAGCCCACTGAGCCTCTAGTTTATGTTTAGCATTAGTTTGATCTTATAAAAAGGTATATATAAAATAGGCAACAAATCAAGAAATCGTGATGAAACTGTGAATATGAATAACTTCAACACTAATAGAGAAGACACTTAATTTGTTTTTATATAAAATCCATACATAAACATTTTTCAAAGACGTTTTTTTTTTAATGTATGGACACAATAATGTGATTTCTTGATATTCTAATCCTTTATAAAGGCCTGATGGCTGAAATGTTAGATAAAGAACAATAATGTTGAATGCTTATAATATCAGTTTACCTATTTGGAAAAAGAATTGAATAGGGTTTAGTTAGGGTTATGTTGTTTAACGCCACTTTCAACAATATTTCAGTTATATCGTGGCAGTCAGTTTTATTGGTGGGGGAAACCGGAATACCCAGAGAAAACCACTGAGCTGCCGCAAGAATTGAAACTAGTGAAATATTTGTTTTTAAGGAAAGTTTGAAGATGCCAAAAGGGTAATCGGAAGACAAAAACAGAAGATGGACAGACAGTACAATATGGGCAAAAGTTTAAAATAATCTTTATTTACTGGTATATTGCACAAATTTCTCCCACATTAAAATACCAGTATAATTGTTAGATCATTGAAGGCACATCTTAAAATTTTTAAGTAGCCGTTCTCAAAAACGTTATCGCTGCCTTAAATAATATAATTTAGATGTAATGATCAATTTGTTAGAATAAAATAAAAAGTTTAATGTAAAATGAGCAGTTTTATCAGAGCAAGAACTAATGATTTGTTGCATAATGATGATTAAAATGGCATGTTAAAAGGTCTGATAAACAATTCTCATGATCCACTGACAGGAAAAAAAAGGCACAAAAATAAGTCACTGTTAAACATAATACCCTTCTATCTTTCTCATTTGATTAGTCCAAGGAAAAAGGGTTTTGTTTCCATTAATAAATTGAAAAAGTGTGGTAAATATTTCCCCTCAAAATATGTAAAATTTTATGTGGGCTTTGCTCTAGTGCTAATTAGTATTTATTTGTTCTTATTGAAAATGGCTATAAATTAGGACTCTTGACATACCTAAACTTGATACATCAGCTATAAATTAGGACTCGGACATACCTAAGCTTGATACATCAGCAATGTTATTTTTATGTAATACAATGGAAATCTGTCTAAACCAAGCCCTGAATAAACGGAACCTTGTAAAAACTGAACTTTAGATAAAGTTCAAATGTTGGAAATCTTTGTTAATTTAACCTGTATAAACCAAACACCTGTCTACTCTGAACTCAAAAGCTGGTGCCATTGGAGATTCTGTTTCGACAGTTTGACTGTAGTTTTTGAGTAGCCAAATTATGATATAGATAGAATAAAAGCAATCAACATAATATTTGATTCAACTTCATTTTTGTGTATTGTTGTAAATGTGCATAGTTTGAAGCACAGAGTAAATCTACTCTGTTTTATTTATATTTTCTAGCCCATTTTAGTTCAAATACACTGTGTTATTTGGTATTTAGCCAAATCATAAAAGGGCGCACTTTTGTAACATACAATTCTCAAGATGACGGTTGGTTAAAATACAAAGCATGAAGCTGAAAGTTCTCATTTTGGGACATATAAATAAATGAGTCTTGTTACCTTTTTACCTTTAACCATTTTCTTTATATTAAAGCACATTTTTGAGTCGAGAACTCGTGTGTTTATTGCCGGCGTTCTTTATATGTTTTTCTTCTGGCTTAGAATTAGAACTTCCGGTTTACTGAAGTATAAATACTGGAGCAAGGTTCAGAAAGGGCAGATTCTGAAAGGTTTTTGGCTGAATTCTATACGTCATATATTTTGGCAGACGATATGTCCCTGTTTCATATTTAATTATAATAGAGGTAACAACGCATTTAGTTGAGAATCCTCGCAGGTTAATTTTAACGATTAATAACTAAAATGTTTAAGCGAATATAGTAAATTTCCTTTTCATCCCCCTCAAAAGTTCCCCTTATCTTGCTCCGCCAATTTATGGTGACTTTGTACTTTTAAGTTGTTTACAAACTTATCGTAACTTAATGTATACATGTATATGGTTTAATATTTTGAGTAATACTACAATAAATTAATATATGGTTTTCTAGAGAAGTTTTTCACTACTAAATGTGAGACGCTACCAAACAAAACACTTTACACAAATATATACAAGCAAGGAGTAAAAGACACATGGAAAACTACAACTTGTAGATTAAGTTTTTTTTTTATTATGTTGCTAGACATCAGAGCCATAAGTTCCCCTTTTAGCAAATTTTATGAAATTTCTACACAAGGTCAGGGACAATAAGAGAAAGGCCAAATTTGATGTCAGTCTTTTACCACTTTTTCCATTTGGGAGTTATGCCTCTGTTTACTTTATCTAAAACCATGTCTTATGAACACATTCTTCCACTTTTTGTCACTAATTCCTGCAGTAGACAGATCATCTTTCTAGGTCACATTATTCTCATTCAGTCAATGTAACCTTGCTGTTTCTGTTGACAATGTAGAAAGAGTACAGTAGTTAGTTAGAATTTACAGAAGTCTTTGATAGAATCTAGCTGACACATGGCATCAGAGATGTATTAAGGGTGTAGTCCTCTACATGTCGCAGCTAAAGACCTCTTTATATACGCCTGTCTCAAGACGGGTCGTATTATGTGATTGGGTATGGCGGGCGGGCGGGCGTACACACAGGTTTCTGCACAATAACTTTAGTTCTGTATATCAGATCTTTACCAAACTTGGCCACATGATTCCCATATGGAAGTGGGTCATTAGGTCAAAGGCCAAGATCACCATTACTATGAATAGAATTGTTGACAACAGGGTCGTTTCCTCACGATAACTAGTTCTGTATGTTGGATCTTTAACAAACTTGACCACATGATTCCCCTGTGGAAGGGGAAGAACCCTATTTATTTTGGGGTCATTAGGTCAAAGGTCAAGGTCACCGTTACTATAAATATAATTTTTGACAACAGGGTCGTTTCCACATGATAACTTTAGTTCTGTATATTGGATCTTTACCATACTTAACCACATGATTGCCCTGTGGAAGGGGAAGAGTCCTATTTATTTTGGGGTCATTAGGTCAAAGGTCAAGGTCACTGTTACTATAAATATAATTTTTGACAACGGTCGTTTCTGCATGATAACTTTAGTTCTGTATATTGGATCTTTACCAAAGTTGACCACGTGATTCCCCTGTGGAAGGGGAAGAACCCTATGTATTTTGGGGTCATTAGGTCAAAGGTCAAGGTCAGTGTTACTATAAATAGAATTTTTGACAACAGGATTGTTTCCGCACAATAACTTTAGTTCTGTATATTGGATCTTTACCAAACTTGGCCACATGATTCCCCTGTGGAAGGGGAAGAACCCTATTTATTTGGGGTCATTACCATTATACCGTTTGATAATTATATTGCAATCACCTTGTCCATCCGTCCGTTCACACTTTCGTAACAGATATCTCAGCTTCTACTGGAAGAAATGATTTTATATTTGATATATGGCTTTGGCATGGTGACTTGTACCGTGTCTCCCCTTTCCAGGTTTACCGCACATCTACTTCCTGTTTACTGTGCGACTTAGAATTTTTCATGTTTGCTGTAATGAAAATGTTCGTAACAGTTATCTCAGCTTCTACTGGAAGAAATGATTTTATATTTGATATATGGCTTTGGCATGGTGACTTGTACCGTGTCTCCCCTTTCCAGGTTTACAGCACATCTACTTTCTGTTTTCCGTGCGACTTACAAATGAACGAGTGAGGGTATTCTTAGCACGACGTAGTGTGCAACATCTTGTTTATATAGACAGGCATATTTTGTGATGCACACATTTCTTGTTATAGTTAAATTACCCTGATAATTTGATTTACTGCTAAAATGTAAAATTCAGATTAGTTTAACAGGATTGTGTAATAGGATTTTAAATGAATAGGGACGTTGACTCTTTCTCTGGTTCTTTTAGGTTCATATCATTATGATCACGTTACTATATCTGCAGTCTAAATTAAGGGAGAAACCTTGTTTTGGAGTCGACTGCATCATCCCTAAGAATTAAGAAGTCGTATATTTATATCATCAAATCACTGGTTTGGTAATAAAACGCTAACTTCATTAAAAAGAATCCCAAGAATACAATAAAGAAACATTTATTGATACCAAAAACTGTCTTAAAAAAAGAGGGGGGATTTTATACACTTTCTCTTTCAAAATTAGATAGATTTCTATAATTGGAATATTTATATTTGGTCTATAACTGATTATTTCGGAGTTATTAGTCTCCTGGCTATCATATATAATGTCAAGTGATTTCATTATCAAAGATTTTCTTTTTCTCCTGACTGTGTCAGTGACTTCTTGACAAAATAAGTACCATGTTCCATCACTTGATGACATTCTATTAATTCCCATATCCCTGATCTGACACCAATAGTTTTATACAACCTCTTTAGTCTAATATAATCCTACTCTACCTTTTGAATGTCATTTTTTAGTCTTAAAACCTATAACTCAGTTACTCAAGATTTTGAATGAGTTACTCAAGGAGTTTATTTCCAAGTGAACATGTTTAATTGAATAGCTATAAAGATCGTACTTATGGATAATGGCTCAAAAATAGACTTCTATGAGTGTTATCTTAAGTTCTATAATTAACTTCGATTATATTTAACTAGAAATATTTTAACTACCTGTAGATTCCCACTTTCCATTGTTATTCCACGTCTTTGCAAATTAAAACCAGGAAAACAAGTCGAAAAAAACTGCCTTAAATACCAGGTAGTTTTAATAATTGTGATGGTAAATACTTACAAGACATGAAATTGAAAAAAAAAAACAAAAACAAAAACTTTTATTTTTATGGCTTTGAAAAGCACAGATTTCGATAAAGGAATCAGACTTTTACCAATTTTTAATTAAAGAAGTTTTTAGGTAAATTTTATATATAGCAATTCAGAAATGGTGTACTTTAAATTAAAATTATAAAAAAAAAATCTCAAATGATTTTATGCTGTTGATTGGAGTTGACAACATAATTCATACTTTTATAACATCTAGTCTGTAATTCTATTTTTATTTACGGTGCCATCGTGGTCGTGATCTATGGTAGTTGGATTTACAACTATCTGTGCAATCAGTGCCTATTAGTATTAGCACTAAAGTTGTGAGTTTGAATCCCGTTTATTGTGAGGTGTACTTGGTACAGTATTTTCAGATAAAGTTTGTCAGTGACTGGCAGCAGGTCAGTGGTTTTCTCCGGGTACTCCGGTTTCCTCCACCAATAAAACTGAAATATTGTTGAAAGTGTCGCTAAGCACCATAAACCCATCCACCCCCTATTTTTATTTACTGGTAAATTTACAGTTAAACCTGATGTAGTAGTGGATTTAAATACTACATAGTCATAGAGAATCACTTCTTCAAATGAAAGTTCAACTTTTTAGCTTCAAAACATTGAATGGATGTGATTTCTGTCAGTTTTCCCTATAAAAAAGCTGAAAAACTCCCAGATGGAAACAATTATCAGGATTATAGATTATCTCCCTTTGTTGTTCCTTCTAACAGTTTATTGTTTTAACACTATTTTGGGTAACATAAACTGATTGTTTCATAAGCTAAGTGTCAATTACTGCAGATAGTGGTAGGTAATGTATGGTATCAATGGTATCTTGTCAAAACAAATTATATCTGTTGGTGTGTTGAAACAATATTTATAGAAAGCATGGAATCCATTATAGCAAAAACTATTGCTACTAGAGCATTTGCTTTAGTCAAAATAAAAACAAAAATGTTTTCTATTTTAATGCAAATTTTGTTTTGGTTATTTGGAGGTTCATGATTTCATGCAAAATATTGTTACTGGTCTGGTGTTCCCACGCAAAAATCTTATTTCACTTCTGGTGTTCGTATATACAATAATTTCATAGTCTGGTGTCTATTCAGTTGTTCTCATAGTAAAGTCATATTTCGGTCCTAGTGTTCTCATGCAGCTATTTCGAAGTCTGGTTTAGCTCACCTGGCCTTTAGGCCATGTAAGCTATTGTCATCACTTTTCGTCCGTCGTCTGTCGTCCGTCCGTCAACATTTCACATTTTAATCTTCTCCTCAGAAACCACTGGGCCAATTGCAACCAAACTTTGGGGGAATGGTCCTTGGAAGACCCCCTTCCAAAATTGTGTCCGGTGATCCTGACTTCCAACCAAGATGGCCGCCAAGCTAAAAATAGAAAAAAGGGGGGATTAAATTTTAATTGTCCATAGCTGCTTTAGTGTAAGTCAAAATGAGCTCAAATTTTAACTGCAGCTACATGGCAAGCTAGTTTAACATATATTGCGATTTTTTTCTGTGAAATTTTTCTTTCAGCCGATTTATACCAATTATGCAAATTAGGCATATTTTGATAAAAGATCACATTTAAATCTTCTCCTCTGAAACCGCTGAACCAAATTAAACCAAACCTGGCAGGGATGGTCCCTGGGTGGGTTCCTTTCAAAATGTGTCCGTCAGCACCGTCCTGTATCCAAGATGGCCACCGTTACTAAAAATAGAAATTTCTTCAAATGGCCAAAACTGCTCTATTTTATGCCAGAATGTGCCCAAATTTGAACTGTATAATCATAATGATGAACTTTTAAGTATATATTACAGGATTTTTTATGAACTTTGAACTTTTGCTTATTTTGACCAATTATGCAAATTAGAAAAAAGGGGGGATGAAATTTAAAAAAAAAACCTTCTCTGAAACTACTGGGCTAATCTCAACCAATCTTTGCTGAAATGATTCTTGGGTGGTCCTTCTTCCAAAATTATGTCTGGTGGTCCTGCCCTCTGACCAAGATGGCTGCACAGCTGTATTTAGTTTAACATAGGACCCTATGGGAAATTCACATAAAAACCATAAAAACCAGTAGCTCAATTAAAACCAAGCTTTGATGGAATAGTCATTGGATGGTCCTCTTCCAAAATTGTGTCAGGCAGTTGCGCTCTCCCACCAAGATGGCCACCACAGTGCAGTTGCGTTGTTATTGAAAGCAGCTTTGATCCAGGTGAGCGATTACAGGCTCCTGGGAGCCTCTGGTATTGTGTTGCACCCATACATGGTCATATTTCTTTCTTGGCACTCCAATACAATGATTGCATGGTTTGATTTCAATTTTGTTCCCATACAAGTCTATTTCTTTCCTGGTATTCCAGTAAATTGCTTTCTATTCTGGTATTCCCATACAAAAGATACAGTTCTGCCCTAGTGTTCCCATAAAATGATTCCAAACTCTGCTTTCAATTCTGGTGTTCATATAAAATGATTCCAAGCTCTGCTTTCTATTCTGGTTTTCCTATATAATGATTCCAAACTCTGCTTTCAATTCTGGTGTTCATATCAAATGATTCCAAACTCCTCTTTCTATTCTGGTGTTCCTATAAAATGATTCCAAACTCTGCTTTCAATTCTGGTTTTCCTATATAATGATTCCAAACTCTGCTTTCTATTCTGGTGTTCCTATAAAATGATTCCAACCTGCTTTCTATTCTGGTTTTCCTATAAAATGATTCCAACCTGCTTTCTATTCTGGTGTTCCTATAAAATGATTCCAAACTCTGCTTTCAATTCTGGTTTTCCTATAAAATGATTCCAAACTGCTTTCTATTCTGGTTTTCCTATAAAATGATTCCAAACTGCTTTAAATTCTGGTGTTCCTATCAAATGATTCCAAACTGCTTTAAATTCTGGTGTTCCTATAAAATGATTCCAAACTGCTTTAAATTCTGGTGTTCCTATAAAATGATTCCAAGCTCTGCTTTCTATTCTGGTGTTCCCATAAAATGATTCCAAGCTCTGCTTTCAATTCTGGTTTTCCTATAAAATGATTCCAAACTCTGCTTTCTATTCTGGTTTTCCTATAAAATGATTCCAAACTGCTTTAAATTCTGGTGTTCCTATAAAATGATTCCAAACTCTGCTTTCAATTCTGGTTTTCCTATATAATGATTCCAAACTCTGCTTTCTATTCTGGTGTTCCTATAAAATGATTCCAAACTGCTCTAAATTCTGGTGTTCCTATAAAATGATTCCGAACTCTGCTTTCTATTCTGGTGTTCTCATAAAATGATTCCAAACTCTGCTTTCAATTCTGGTTTTCCTATAAAATGATTCCAAACTGCTTTCTATTCTGGTTTTCCTATAAAATGATTCCAAACTGCTTTAAATTCTGGTGTTCCTATCAAATGATTCCAAACTGCTTTAAATTCTGGTGTTCCTATCAAATGATTCCAAACTGCTTTCAATTCTGGTTTTCCTATAAAATGATTCCAAACTCTGCTTTCTATTCTGGTGTTCCTATAAAATGATTCCAAACTGCTTTAAATTCTGGTGTTCCTATAAAATGATTCCAAACTCTGCTTTCAATTCTGGTTTTCCTATATAATGATTCCAAACTCTGCTTTCTATTCTGGTGTTCCTATAAAATGATTCCAAACTGCTCTAAATTCTGGTGTTCCTATAAAATGATTCCGAACTCTGCTTTCTATTCTGGTGTTCCCATAAAATGATTCCAAACTCTGCTTTCAATTCTGGTTTTCCTATAAAATGATTCCAAACTGCTTTCTATTCTGGTTTTCCTATAAAATGATTCCAAACTGCTTTAAATTCTGGTGTTCCTATCAAATGATTCCAAACTGCTTTCAATTCTGGTTTTCCTATAAAATGATTCCAAACTCTGCTTTCTATTCTGGTGTTCCTATAAAATGATTCCAAACTGCTTTAAATTCTGGTGTTCTTATAAAATGATTCCAAACTGCTTTCTATTCTGGTGTTCCCATAAAATGATTCCAAACTCTGCTGTCAATTCTGGTTTTCCTATAAAATGATTCCAAACTCTGCTTTCTATTCTGGTGTTCCTATAAAATGATTCCAAACTCTGCTTTCTATTCTGGTGTTCCTATAAAATGATTCCAAACTCTGCTTTCTATTTTGGTTTTCCTATAAAATGATTCCAAACTGCTTTAAATTCTGGTGTTCCTATAAAATGATTCCAAACTCTTTAAATTCTGGTGTTCCTATAAAATGATTCCAAACTCTGCTTTCTATTCTGGTGTTCCTATAAAATGATTCCAAGCTCTACTTTCTATTCTGGTGTTCCCATGAAATGATTCCAAACTCTTCTTTCAATTCTGGTTTTCCTATAAAATGATTCCAAACTCTGCTTTCAATTCTGGTGTTCCTATAAAATTGATTCCAAACTGCTGTAAATTCTGGTGTTACTATAAAATGATTCCAAACTGCTTTAAATTCTGGTGTTCCTATAAAATGATTCCAAACTCTGCTTTCTATTCTGTTGTTCCCATAAAATGATTCCAAACTCTGCTTTCAATTCTGGTGTTCCTATAAAATGATTCCAAACTGCTTTAAATTCTGGTGTTCCTATCAAATGATTCCAAACTGCTTTAAATTCTGGTGTTCCTATAAAATGATTCCAAACTGCTTTAAATTCTGGTGTTCCTATAAAATGATTCCAAACTCTGCTTTCAATTCTGGTTTTCCTATATAATGATTCCAAACTCTGCTTTCTATTCTGGTGTTCCTATAAAATGATTCCAAACTGCTCTAAATTCTGGTGTTCCTATAAAATGATTCCGAACTCTGCTTTCTATTCTGGTGTTCCCATAAAATGATTCCAAACTCTGCTTTCAATTCTGGTTTTCCTATAAAATGATTCCAAACTGCTTTCTATTCTGGTTTTCCTATAAAATGATTCCAAACTTCTTTAAATTCTGGTGTTCCTATCAAATGATTCCAAACTGCTTTAAATTCTGGTTTTCCTATAAAATGATTCCAAACTGCTTTAAATTCTGGTGTTCCTATAAAATGATTCCAAACTCTGCTTTCTATTCTGGTGTTCCTATAAAATGATTCCAAACTCTGCTTTCTATTCTGGTGTTCCTATCAAATGATTCCAAACTGCTTTAAATTCTGGTGTTCCTATAAAATGATTCCAAACTGCTTTCAATTCTGGTTTTCCTATAAAATGATTCCAAACTCTGCTTTCTATTCTGGTGTTCCTATAAAATGATTCCAAACTCTGCTTTCTATTCTGGTTTTCCTATAAAATGATTCCAAACTGCTTTAAATTCTGGTGTTCCTATAAAATGATTCCAAACTGCTTTCAATTCTGGTGTTCCTATAAAATGATTCCAAACTCTGCTTTCTATTCTGGTGTTCCCATAAAATGATTCCAAACTCTGCTTTCAATTCTGGTTTTCCTATAAAATGATTCGAAACTCTGCTTTCTATTCTGGTGTTCCTATAAAATGATTCCAAACTCTGCTTTCTATTCTGGTGTTCCTATAAAATGATTTCAAACTCTGTTTTCTATTCTGGTTTTCCTATAAAATGATTCCAAACTGCTTTAAATTCTGGTGTTCCTATCAATTGATTCCAAACTCTTTAAATTCTGGTGTTCCTATAAAATGATTCCAAACTTTGCTTTCAATTCTGGTTTTCCTATAAAATGATTCCAAACTCTGCTTTCAATTCTGGTGTTCCTATAAAATGATTCCAAACTGCTTTAAATTCTGGTGTTCCTATAAAATGATTCCAAACTGCTTTAAATTCTGGTGTTCCTATAAAATGATTCCAAACTGCTTTCTATTCTGTTGTTCCCATAAAATGATTCCAAACTCTGCTTTCAATTCTGGTGTTCCTATAAAATGATTCCAAACTGCTTTATATTCTGGTGTTCCTATAAAATGATTCCAAGCTCTACTTTCTATTCTGGTGTTCCCATAAAATGATTCCAAACTGCTTTCAATTCTGGTTTTCCTATAAAATGATTCCAAACTCTGCTTTAAATTCTGGTGTTCCTATAAAATGATTCCAAACTGCTTTCTATTCTGGTGTTCCTATAAAATGATTCCAAACTCTGCTTTCTATTCTGGTGTTCCTATAAAATGATTCCAAACTCTGCTTTCTATTCTGGTTTTCCTATAAAAATGATTCCAAACTGCTTTCTATTCTGGTGTTCCTATCAAATGATTCCAAACTCTGCTTTCTATTCTGGTGTTCCTATAAAATGATTCCAAACTGCTTTAAATTCTGGTGTTCCTATAAAATGATTCCAAACTCTGCTTTCTATTCTGGTGTTCCCATAAAATGATTCCAAACTCTGCTTTCAATTCTGGTTTTCCTATGAAATGATTCCAAACTCTGCTTTCTAATCTGGTGTTCCTATAAAATGATTCCAAACTCTGCTTTCTATTCTGGTGTTCCTATAAAATGATTCCAAACTCTGCTTTCTATTTTGGTTTTCCTATAAAATGATTCCAAACTGCTTTAAATTCTGGTGTTCCTATCAAATGATTCCAAACTGCTTTAAATTCTGGTGTTCCTATAAAATGATTCCAAACTGCTTTCAATTCTGGTTTTCCTATAAAATGATTCCAAACTCTGCTTTCTATTCTGGTGTTCCTATAAAATGATTCCAAACTCTGCTTTCTATTCTGGTTTTCCTATCAAATGATTCCAAACTGCTTTAAATTCTGGTGTTCCTATAAAATGATTCCAAACTGCTTTAAATTCTGGTGTTCCTATAAAATGATTCCAAACTCTGCTTTCTATTCTGGTGTTCCCATAAAATGATTCCAAACTCTGCTTTCAATTCTGGTTTTCCTATAAAATGATTCCAAACTCTGCTTTCTATTCTGGTGTTCCTATAAAATGATTCCAAACTCTGCTTTCTATTCTGGTGTTCCTATAAAATGATTTCAAACTCTGCTTTCTATTCTGGTTTTCCTATAAAATGATTCCAAACTGCTTTAAATTCTGGTGTTCCTATCAATTGATTCCAAACTCTTTAAATTCTGGTGTTCCTATAAAATGATTCCAAACTCTGCTTTCTATTCTGGTGTTCCTATAAAATGATTCCAAGCTCTACTTTCTATTCTGGTGTTCCCATAAAATGATTCCAAACTCTGCTTTCAATTCTGGTTTTCCTATAAAATGATTCCAAACTCTGCTTTTAATTCTGGGGTTCCTATAAAATGATTCCAAACTGCTTTCTATTCTGTTGTTCCCATAAAATGATTCCAAACTCTGCTTTCAATTCTGGTGTTCCTATAAAATGATTCCAAACTGCTTTATATTCTGGTGTTCCTATAAAATGATTCCAAGCTCTACTTTCTATTCTGGTGTTCCCATAAAATGATTCCAAACTGCTTTCAATTCTGGTTTTCCTATAAAATGATTCCAAACTCTGCTTTAAATTCTGGTGTTCCTATAAAATGATTCCAAACTGCTTTCTATTCTGGTGTTCCTATAAAATGATTCCAAACTCTGCTTTCTATTCTGGTGTTCCTATAAAATGATTCCAAACTCTGCTTTCTATTCTGGTTTTCCTATAAAAATGATTCCAAACTGCTTTAAATTCTGGTGTTCCTATCAAATGATTCCAAACTCTGCTTTCTATTCTGGTGTTCCTATAAAATGATTCCAAACTGCTTTAAATTCTGGTGTTCCTATAAAATGATTCCAAACTCTGCTTTCTATTCTGGTGTTCCCATAAAATGATTCCAAACTCTCCTTTCAATTCTGGTTTTCCTATAAAATGATTCCAAACTCTGCTTTCTATTCTGGTGTTCCTATAAAATGATTCCAAACTCTGCTTTCTATTCTGGTGTTCCTATAAAATGATTCCAAACTCTGCTTTCTATTTTGGTGTTCCTATAAAATGATTCCAAACTCTGCTTTCTATTCTGGTGTTCCTATAAAATGATTCCAAACTCTGCTTTCTATTTTGGTTTTCCTATAAAATGATTCCAAACTGCTTTAAATTCTGGTGTTCCTATCAAATGATTCCAAACTGCTTTAAATTCTGGTGTTCCTATAAAATGATTCCAAACTGCTTTCAATTCTGGTTTTCCTATAAAATGATTCCAAACTCTGCTTTCTATTCTGGTGTTCCTATAAAATGATTCCAAACTCTGCTTTCTATTCTGGTTTTCCTATAAAATGATTCCAAACTGCTTTAAATTCTGGTGTTCCTATAAAATGATTCCAAACTGCTTTAAATTCTGGTGTTCCTATAAAATGATTCCAAACTCTGCTTTCTATTCTGGTGTTCCCATAAAATGATTCCAAACTCTGCTTTCAATTCTGGTTTTCCTATAAAATGATTCCAAACTCTGCTTTCTATTCTGGTGTTCCTATAAAATGATTCCAAACTCTGCTTTCTATTCTGGTGTTCCTATAAAATGATTTCAAACTCTGCTTTCTATTCTGGTTTTCCTATAAAATGATTCCAAACTGCTTTAAATTCTGGTGTTCCTATCAATTGATTCCAAACTCTTTAAATTCTGGTGTTCCTATAAAATGATTCCAAACTCTGCTTTCTATTCTGGTGTTCCTATAAAATGATTCCAAGCTCTACTTTCTATTCTGGTGTTCCCATAAAATGATTCCAAACTCTGCTTTCAATTCTGGTTTTCCTATAAAATGATTCCAAACTCTGCTTTTAATTCTGGGGTTCCTATAAAATGATTCCAAACTGCTTTAAATTCTGGTGTTCCTATAAAATGATTCCAAACTGCTTTAAATTCTGGTGTTCCTATAAAATGATTCCAAACTGCTTTCTATTCTGTTGTTCCCATCAAATGATTCCAAACTCTGCTTTCAATTCTGGTGTTCCTATAAAATGATTCCAAACTGCTTTATATTCTGGTGTTCCTATCAAATGATTCCAAGCTCTACTTTCTATTCTGGTGTTCCCATAAAATGATTCCAAACTGCTTTCAATTCTGGTTTTCCTATAAAATGATTCCAAACTCTGCTTTAAATTCTGGTGTTCCTATAAAATGATTCCAAACTGCTTTCTATTCTGGTGTTCCTATAAAATGATTCCAAACTCTGCTTTCTATTCTGGTGTTCCTATAAAATGATTCCAAACTCTGCTTTCTATTCTGGTTTTCCTATAAAAATGATTCCAAACTGCTTTAAATTCTGGTGTTCCTATCAAATGATTCCAAACTCTGCTTTCTATTCTGGTGTTCCTATAAAATGATTCCAAACTGCTTTAAATTCTGGTGTTCCTATAAAATGATTCCAAACTCTGCTTTCTATTCTGGTGTTCCCATAAAATGATTCCAAACTCTGCTTTCAATTCTGGTTTTCCTATAAAATGATTCCAAACTCTGCTTTCTATTCTGGTGTTCCTATAAAATGATTCCAAACTCTGCTTTCTATTCTGGTGTTCCTATAAAATGATTCCAAACTCTGCTTTCTATTTTGGTGTTCCTATAAAATGATTCCAAACTCTGCTTTCTATTCTGGTGTTCCTATAAAATGATTCCAAACTCTGCTTTCTATTTTGGTTTTCCTATAAAATGATTCCAAACTGCTTTAAATTCTGGTGTTCCTATAAAATGATTCCAAACTCTTTAAATTCTGGTGTTCCTATAAAATGATTCCAAACTGCTTTAAATTCTGGTGTTCCTATAAAATGATTCCAAACTCTGCTTTCTATTTTGGTTTTCCTATAAAATGATTCCAAACTGCTTTAAATTCTGGTGTTCCTATAAAATGATTCCAAACTCTTTAAATTCTGGTGTTCCTATAAAATGATTCCAAACTGCTTTCTATTCTGGTGTTCCTATAAAATGATTCCAAGCTCTACTTTCTATTCTGGTGTTCCCATGAAATGATTCCAAACTCTGCTTTCTATTCTGGTGTTCCTATAAAATGATTCCAAACTCTGCTTTCTATTCTGGTGTTCCTATAAAATGATTCCAAACTCTGCTTTCTATTTTGGTTTTCCTATAAAATGATTCCAAACTGCTTTAAATTCTGGTGTTCCTATAAAATGATTCCAAACTCTTTAAATTCTGGTGTTCCTATCAAATGATTCCAAACTGCTTTCAATTCTGGTTTTCCTATAAAATGATTCCAAACTCTGCTTTCTATTCTGGTGTTCCTATAAAATGATTCCAAACTGCTTTAAATTCTGGTGTTCCTATAAAATGATTCCAAACTGCTTTCTATTCTGGTGTTCCCATAAAATGATTCCAAACTCTGCTGTCAATTCTGGTTTTCCTATAAAATGATTCCAAACTCTGCTTTCTATTCTGGTGTTCCTATAAAATGATTCCAAACTCTGCTTTCTATTCTGGTGTTCCTATAAAATGATTCCAAACTCTGCTTTCTATTTTGGTTTTCCTATAAAATGATTCCAAACTGCTTTAAATTCTGGTGTTCCTATAAAATGATTCCAAACTCTTTAAATTCTGGTGTTCCTATAAAATGATTCCAAACTCTGCTTTCTATTCTGGTGTTCCTATAAAATGATTCCAAGCTCTACTTTCTATTCTGGTGTTCCCATGAAATCATTCCAAACTCTTCTTTCAATTCTGGTTTTCCTATAAAATGATTCCAAACTCTGCTTTCAATTCTGGTGTTCCTATAAAATTGATTCCAAACTGCTGTAAATTCTGGTGTTACTATAAAATGATTCCAAACTGCTTTAAATTCTGGTGTTCCTATAAAATGATTCCAAACTCTGCTTTCTATTCTGTTGTTCCCATAAAATGATTCCAAACTCTGCTTTCAATTCTGGTGTTCCTATAAAATGATTCCAAACTGCTTTAAATTCTGGTGTTCCTATCAAATGATTCCAAACTGCTTTAAATTCTGGTGTTCCTATAAAATGATTCCAAACTCTGCTTTCAATTCTGGTTTTCCTATATAATGATTCCAAACTCTGCTTTCTATTCTGGTGTTCCTATAAAATGATTCCAAACTGCTCTAAATTCTGGTGTTCCTATAAAATGATTCCGAACTCTGCTTTCTATTCTGGTGTTCCCATAAAATGATTCCAAACTCTGCTTTCAATTCTGGTTTTCCTATAAAATGATTCCAAACTCTGCTTTCTATTCTGGTTTTCCTATAAAATGATTCCAAACTGCTTTAAATTCTGGTGTTCCTATAAAATGATTCCAAACTCTGCTTTCAATTCTGGTTTTCCTATATAATGATTCCAAACTCTGCTTTCTATTCTGGTGTTCCTATAAAATGATTCCAAACTGCTCTAAATTCTGGTGTTCCTATAAAATGATTCCGAACTCTGCTTTCTATTCTGGTGTTCTCATAAAATGATTCCAAACTCTGCTTTCAATTCTGGTTTTCCTATAAAATGATTCCAAACTGCTTTCTATTCTGGTTTTCCTATAAAATGATTCCAAACTGCTTTCTATTCTGGTTTTCCTATAAAATGATTCCAAACTTCTTTAAATTCTGGTGTTCCTATCAAATGATTCCAAACTGCTTTAAATTCTGGTTTTCCTATAAAATGATTCCAAACTGCTTTAAATTCTGGTGTTCCTATAAAATGATTCCAAACTCTGCTTTCTATTCTGGTGTTCCTATAAAATGATTCCAAACTCTGCTTTCTATTCTGGTGTTCCTATCAAATGATTCCAAACTGCTTTAAATTCTGGTGTTCCTATAAAATGATTCCAAACTGCTTTCAATTCTGGTTTTCCTATAAAATGATTCCAAACTCTGCTTTCTATTCTGGTGTTCCTATAAAATGATTCCAAACTCTGCTTTCTATTCTGGTTTTCCTATAAAATGATTCCAAACTGCTTTAAATTCTGGTGTTCCTATAAAATGATTCCAAACTGCTTTAAATTCTGGTGTTCCTATAAAATGATTCCAAACTCTGCTTTCTATTCTGGTGTTCCCATCAAATGATTCCAAACTCTGCTTTCAATTCTGGTTTTCCTATAAAATGATTCGAAGCTCTGCTTTCTATTCTGGTGTTCCTATAAAATGATTCCAAACTCTGCTTTCTATTCTGGTGTTCCTATAAAATGATTTCAAACTCTGCTTTCAATTCTGGTGTTCCTATAAAATTGATTCCAAACTGCTGTAAATTCTGGTGTTACTATAAAATGATTCCAAACTGCTTTAAATTCTGGTGTTCCTATAAAATGATTCCAAACTCTGCTTTCTATTCTGTTGTTCCCATAAAATGATTCCAAACTCTGCTTTCAATTCTGGTGTTCCTATAAAATGATTCCAAACTGCTTTAAATTCTGGTGTTCCTATCAAATGATTCCAAACTGCTTTAAATTCTGGTGTTCCTATAAAATGATTCCAAACTCTGCTTTCAATTCTGGTTTTCCTATATAATGATTCCAAACTCTGCTTTCTATTCTGGTGTTCCTATAAAATGATTCCAAACTGCTCTAAATTCTGGTGTTCCTATAAAATGATTCCGAACTCTGCTTTCTATTCTGGTGTTCCCATAAAATGATTCCAAACTCTGCTTTCAATTCTGGTTTTCCTATAAAATGATTCCAAACTGCTTTCTATTCTGGTTTTCCTATAAAATGATTCCAAACTTCTTTAAATTCTGGTGTTCCTATCAAATGATTCCAAACTGCTTTAAATTCTGGTTTTCCTATAAAATGATTCCAAACTGCTTTAAATTCTGGTGTTCCTATAAAATGATTCCAAACTCTGCTTTCTATTCTGGTGTTCCTATAAAATGATTCCAAACTCTGCTTTCTATTCTGGTGTTCCTATCAAATGATTCCAAACTGCTTTAAATTCTGGTGTTCCTATAAAATGATTCCAAACTGCTTTCAATTCTGGTTTTCCTATAAAATGATTCCAAACTCTGCTTTCTATTCTGGTGTTCCTATAAAATGATTCCAAACTCTGCTTTCTATTCTGGTTTTCCTATAAAATGATTCCAAACTGCTTTAAATTCTGGTGTTCCTATAAAATGATTCCAAACTGCTTTAAATTCTGGTGTTCCTATAAAATGATTCCAAACTCTGCTTTCTATTCTGGTGTTCCCATCAAATGATTCCAAACTCTGCTTTCAATTCTGGTTTTCCTATAAAATGATTCGAAGCTCTGCTTTCTATTCTGGTGTTCCTATAAAATGATTCCAAACTCTGCTTTCTATTCTGGTGTTCCTATAAAATGATTTCAAACTCTGTTTTCTATTCTGGTTTTCCTATAAAATGATTCCAAACTGCTTTAAATTCTGGTGTTCCTATCAATTGATTCCAAACTCTTTAAATTCTGGTGTTCCTATAAAATGATTCCAAACTTTGCTTTCAATTCTGGTTTTCCTATAAAATGATTCCAAACTCTGCTTTAAATTCTGGTGTTCCTATAAAATGATTCCAAACTTTGCTTTCAATTCTGGTTTTCCTATAAAATGATTCCAAACTCTGCTTTCAATTCTGGTGTTCCTATAAAATGATTCCAAACTGCTTTAAATTCTGGTGTTCCTATAAAATGATTCCAAACTGCTTTAAATTCTGGTGTTCCTATAAAATGATTCCAAACTGCTTTCTATTCTGTTGTTCCCATAAAATGATTCCAAACTCTGCTTTCAATTCTGGTGTTCCTATAAAATGATTCCAAACTGCTTTATATTCTGGTGTTCCTATAAAATGATTCCAAGCTCTACTTTCTATTCTGGTGTTCCCATAAAATGATTCCAAACTGCTTTCAATTCTGGTTTTCCTATAAAATGATTCCAAACTCTGCTTTAAATTCTGGTGTTCCTATAAAATGATTCCAAACTGCTTTCTATTCTGGTGTTCCTATAAAATGATTCCAAACTCTGCTTTCTATTCTGGTGTTCCTATAAAATGATTCCAAACTCTGCTTTCTATTCTGGTTTTCCTATAAAAATGATTCCAAACTGCTTTCTATTCTGGTGTTCCTATCAAATGATTCCAAACTCTGCTTTCTATTCTGGTGTTCCTATAAAATGATTCCAAACTGCTTTAAATTCTGGTGTTCCTATAAAATGATTCCAAACTCTGCTTTCTATTCTGGTGTTCCCATAAAATGATTCCAAACTCTGCTTTCAATTCTGGTTTTCCTATGAAATGATTCCAAACTCTGCTTTCTAATCTGGTGTTCCTATAAAATGATTCCAAACTCTGCTTTCTATTCTGGTGTTCCTATAAAATGATTCCAAACTCTGCTTTCTATTTTGGTTTTCCTATAAAATGATTCCAAACTGCTTTAAATTCTGGTGTTCCTATCAAATGATTCCAAACTGCTTTAAATTCTGGTGTTCCTATAAAATGATTCCAAACTGCTTTCAATTCTGGTTTTCCTATCAAATGATTCCAAACTCTGCTTTCTATTCTGGTGTTCCTATAAAATGATTCCAAACTCTGCTTTCTATTCTGGTTTTCCTATCAAATGATTCCAAACTGCTTTAAATTCTGGTGTTCCTATAAAATGATTCCAAACTGCTTTAAATTCTGGTGTTCCTATAAAATGATTCCAAACTCTGCTTTCTATTCTGGTGTTCCCATAAAATGATTCCAAACTCTGCTTTCAATTCTGGTTTTCCTATAAAATGATTCCAAACTCTGCTTTCTATTCTGGTGTTCCTATAAAATGATTCCAAACTCTGCTTTCTATTCTGGTGTTCCTATAAAATGATTTCAAACTCTGCTTTCAATTCTGGTTTTCCTATAAAATGATTCCAAACTCTGCTTTCTATTCTGGTGTTCCTATAAAATGATTCCAAACTCTGCTTTCTATTCTGGTGTTCCTATAAAATGATTTCAAACTCTGCTTTCTATTCTGGTTTTCCTATAAAATGATTCCAAACTGCTTTAAATTCTGGTGTTCCTATCAATTGATTCCAAACTCTTTAAATTCTGGTGTTCCTATAAAATGATTCCAAACTCTGCTTTCTATTCTGGTGTTCCTATAAAATGATTCCAAGCTCTACTTTCTATTCTGGTGTTCCCATAAAATGATTCCAAACTCTGCTTTCAATTCTGGTTTTCCTATAAAATGATTCCAAACTCTGCTTTTAATTCTGGGGTTCCTATAAAATGATTCCAAACTGCTTTAAATTCTGGTGTTCCTATAAAATGATTCCAAACTGCTTTAAATTCTGGTGTTCCTATAAAATGATTCCAAACTGCTTTCTATTCTGTTGTTCCCATAAAATGATTCCAAACTCTGCTTTCAATTCTGGTGTTCCTATAAAATGATTCCAAACTGCTTTATATTCTGGTGTTCCTATAAAATGATTCCAAGCTCTACTTTCTATTCTGGTGTTCCCATAAAATGATTCCAAACTGCTTTCAATTCTGGTTTTCCTATAAAATGATTCCAAACTCTGCTTTAAATTCTGGTGTTCCTATAAAATGATTCCAAACTGCTTTCTATTCTGGTGTTCCTATAAAATGATTCCAAACTCTGCTTTCTATTCTGGTGTTCCTATAAAATGATTCCAAACTCTGCTTTCTATTCTGGTTTTCCTATAAAAATGATTCCAAACTGCTTTAAATTCTGGTGTTCCTATCAAATGATTCCAAACTCTGCTTTCTATTCTGGTGTTCCTATAAAATGATTCCAAACTGCTTTAAATTCTGGTGTTCCTATAAAATGATTCCAAACTCTGCTTTCTATTCTGGTGTTCCCATAAAATGATTCCAAACTCTCCTTTCAATTCTGGTTTTCCTATAAAATGATTCCAAACTCTGCTTTCTATTCTGGTGTTCCTATAAAATGATTCCAAACTCTGCTTTCTATTCTGGTGTTCCTATAAAATGATTCCAAACTCTGCATTCTATTTTGGTGTTCCTATAAAATGATTCCAAACTCTGCTTTCTATTCTGGTGTTCCTATAAAATGATTCCAAACTCTGCTTTCTATTTTGGTTTTCCTATAAAATGATTCCAAACTGCTTTAAATTCTGGTGTTCCTATCAAATGATTCCAAACTGCTTTAAATTCTGGTGTTCCTATAAAATGATTCCAAACTGCTTTCAATTCTGGTTTTCCTATAAAATGATTCCAAACTCTGCTTTCTATTCTGGTGTTCCTATAAAATGATTCCAAACTCTGCTTTCTATTCTGGTTTTCCTATAAAATGATTCCAAACTGCTTTAAATTCTGGTGTTCCTATAAAATGATTCCAAACTGCTTTAAATTCTGGTGTTCCTATAAAATGATTCCAAACTCTGCTTTCTATTCTGGTGTTCCCATAAAATGATTCCAAACTCTGCTTTCAATTCTGGTTTTCCTATAAAATGATTCCAAACTCTGCTTTCTATTCTGGTGTTCCTATAAAATGATTCCAAACTCTGCTTTCTATTCTGGTGTTCCTATAAAATGATTTCAAACTCTGCTTTCTATTCTGGTTTTCCTATAAAATGATTCCAAACTGCTTTAAATTCTGGTGTTCCTATCAAATGATTCCAAACTCTGCTTTCTATTCTGGTGTTCCTATAAAATGATTCCAAACTGCTTTAAATTCTGGTGTTCCTATAAAATGATTCCAAACTCTGCTTTCTATTCTGGTGTTCCCATAAAATGATTCCAAACTCTCCTTTCAATTCTGGTTTTCCTATAAAATGATTCCAAACTCTGCTTTCTATTCTGGTGTTCCTATAAAATGATTCCAAACTCTGCTTTCTATTCTGGTGTTCCTATAAAATGATTCCAAACTCTGCTTTCTATTTTGGTGTTCCTATAAAATGATTCCAAACTCTGCTTTCTATTCTGGTGTTCCTATAAAATGATTCCAAACTCTGCTTTCTATTTTGGTTTTCCTATAAAATGATTCCAAACTGCTTTAAATTCTGGTGTTCCTATCAAATGATTCCAAACTGCTTTAAATTCTGGTGTTCCTATAAAATGATTCCAAACTGCTTTCAATTCTGGTTTTCCTATAAAATGATTCCAAACTCTGCTTTCTATTCTGGTGTTCCTATAAAATGATTCCAAACTCTGCTTTCTATTCTGGTTTTCCTATAAAATGATTCCAAACTGCTTTAAATTCTGGTGTTCCTATAAAATGATTCCAAACTGCTTTAAATTCTGGTGTTCCTATAAAATGATTCCAAACTCTGCTTTCTATTCTGGTGTTCCCATAAAATGATTCCAAACTCTGCTTTCAATTCTGGTTTTCCTATAAAATGATTCCAAACTCTGCTTTCTATTCTGGTGTTCCTATAAAATGATTCCAAACTCTGCTTTCTATTCTGGTGTTCCTATAAAATGATTTCAAACTCTGCTTTCTATTCTGGTTTTCCTATAAAATGATTCCAAACTGCTTTAAATTCTGGTGTTCCTATCAATTGATTCCAAACTCTTTAAATTCTGGTGTTCCTATAAAATGATTCCAAACTCTGCTTTCTATTCTGGTGTTCCTATAAAATGATTCCAAGCTCTACTTTCTATTCTGGTGTTCCCATAAAATGATTCCAAACTCTGCTTTCAATTCTGGTTTTCCTATAAAATGATTCCAAACTCTGCTTTTAATTCTGGGGTTCCTATAAAATGATTCCAAACTGCTTTAAATTCTGGTGTTCCTATAAAATGATTCCAAACTGCTTTAAATTCTGGTGTTCCTATAAAATGATTCCAAACTGCTTTCTATTCTGTTGTTCCCATCAAATGATTCCAAACTCTGCTTTCAATTCTGGTGTTCCTATAAAATGATTCCAAACTGCTTTATATTCTGGTGTTCCTATCAAATGATTCCAAGCTCTACTTTCTATTCTGGTGTTCCCATAAAATGATTCCAAACTGCTTTCAATTCTGGTTTTCCTATAAAATGATTCCAAACTCTGCTTTAAATTCTGGTGTTCCTATAAAATGATTCCAAACTGCTTTCTATTCTGGTGTTCCTATAAAATGATTCCAAACTCTGCTTTCTATTCTGGTGTTCCTATAAAATGATTCCAAACTCTGCTTTCTATTCTGGTTTTCCTATAAAAATGATTCCAAACTGCTTTAAATTCTGGTGTTCCTATAAAATGATTCCAAACTCTGCTTTCTATTCTGGTGTTCCTATAAAATGATTCCAAGCTCTACTTTCTATTCTGGTGTTCCCATGAAATGATTCCAAACTGCTTTCTATTCTGGTGTTCCTATAAAATGATTCCAAACTCTGCTTTCTATTCTGGTGTTCCTATAAAATGATTCCAAACTCTGCTTTCTATTTTGGTTTTCCTATAAAATGATTCCAAACTGCTTTAAATTCTGGTGTTCCTATAAAATGATTCCAAACTCTTTAAATTCTGGTGTTCCTATAAAATGATTCCAAACTCTGCTTTCTATTCTGGTGTTCCTATAAAATGATTCCAAGCTCTACTTTCTATTCTGGTGTTCCCATGAAATGATTCCAAACTCTGCTTTCAATTCTGGTTTTCCTATAAAATGATTCCAAACTCTGCTTTCAATTCTGGTGTTCCTATAAAATTGATTCCAAACTGCTGTAAATTCTGGTGTTACTATAAAATGATTCCAAACTGCTTTAAATTCTGGTGTTCCTATAAAATGATTCCAAACTCTGCTTTCTATTCTGTTGTTCCCATAAAATGATTCCAAACTCTGCTTTCAATTCTGGTGTTCCTATAAAATGATTCCAAACTGCTTTATATTCTGGTGTTCCTATAAAATGATTCCAAGCTCTACTTTCTATTCTGGTGTTCCCATAAAATGATTCCAAGCTCTGCTTTCAATTCTGGTTTTCCTATAAAATGATTCCAAACTCTGCTTTAAATTCTGGTGTTCCTATAAAATGATTCCAAACTGCTTTCTATTCTGGTGTTCCTATAAAATGATTCCAAACTCTGCTTTCTATTCTGGTGTTCCCATTAAATGATTCCAAACTTTGCTTTCTATTCTGGTGTTCCTATAAAATGATTCCAAACTGCTTTAAATTCTGGTGTTCCTATAAAATGATTCCAAACTCTCCTTTCTATTCTGGTGTTCCTATAAAATGATTACAAACTGCTTTCTATTCTGGTTTTCCTATAAAATGATTCCAAACTGCTTTAAATTCTGGTGTTCCTATCAAATGATTCCAAACTCTGCTTTCTATTCTGGTGTTCCTATAAAATGATTCCAAACTGCTTTAAATTCCCTTGTTCCTATCAAATGATTCCAAACTGCTTTAAATTCTGGTGTTCCTATAAAATGATTCCAAACTCTGCTTTCTATTCTGGTGTTCCCATAAAATGATTCCAAACTCTGCTTTCAATTCTAGTTTTCCTATAAAATGATTCCAAACTCTGCTTTCTATTCTGGTGTTCCCATAAAATGATTCCAAACTCTGCTTTCAATTCTGGTGTTCCTATAAAATGATTCCAAACTCTTCTTTCTATTCTGGTGTTCCTATAAAATGATTCCAAACTCTGCTTTCTATTCTGGTGTTCCGATAAAATGATTCCAAACTGCTTTAAATTCTGATGTTCCTATCAAATGATTCCAAACTGCTTTAAATTCTGATGTTGCTATAAAATGATTCCAAACTGCTTTAAATTCTGGTGTTCCTATCAAATGATTCCAAACTCTGCTTTCTATTCTGGTGTTCCTATAAAATGATTCCAAACTGCTTTAAATTCTGGTGTTCCTATAAAATGATTCCAAACTGCTTTAAATTCTGGTGTTCCTATAAAATAATTCCAAACTCTGCTTTCTATTCTGGTGTTCCCATAAAATGATTCCAAACTCTGCTTTCAATTCTGGTGTTCCTATAAAATGATTCCAAACTGCTTTATATTCTGGTGTTCCTATAAAATTATTGCAAGCTCTACTTTATATTCTGGTGTTCCCATAAAATGATTCCAAACTCTGCTTTCAATTCTGGTGTTCCTATAAAATGATTCCAAACTGCTTTATATTCTGGTGTTCCCATAAAATGATTCCAAACTCTGCTTTCAATTCTGGTTTTCCTATAAAATGATTCCAAACTGCTTTAAATTCTGGTGTTCCTATAAAATGATTCCAAACTGCTTTAAATTCTGGTGTTCCTATAAAATGATTCCAAACTCTGCTTTCTATTCTGGTGTTCCTATAAAATGATTCCAAACTGCTTTAAATTCTGGTGTTCCTATCAAATGATTCCAAACTCTGCTTTCTATTCTGGTGTTCCTATAAAATGATTCCAAACTGCTTTCAATTCTGGTGTTCCTATAAAAATGATTCCAAACTCTGCTTTCTATTCTGGTGTTCCCATAAAATGATTCCAAACTGCTTTCAATTCTGGTTTTCCTATAAAATGATTCCAAACTCTGCTTTCAATTCTGGTGTTCCTATAAAATTGATTCTAAACTGCTGTAAATTCTGGTGTTACTATAAAATGATTCCAAACTGCTTTAAATTCTGGTGTTCCTATAAAATTATTCCAAACTCTGCTTTCTATTCTGTTGTTCCCATAAAATGATTCCAAACTCTGCTTTCAATTCTGGTGTTCCTATAAAATGATTCCAAACTGCTTTATATTCTGGTGTTCCTATAAAATGATTCCAAGCTCTACTTTCTATTCTGGTGTTCCCATAAAATGATTCCAAGCTCTGCTTTCAATTCTGGTTTTCCTATAAAATGATTCCAAACTCTGCTTTATATTCTGGTGTTCCTATAAAATGATTCCAAACTGCTTTCTATTCTGGTGTTCCTATCAAATGATTCCAAACTCTGCTTTCTATTCTGGTGTTCCCATAAAATGATTCCAAACTTTGCTTTCTATTCTGGTGTTCCTATAAAATGATTCCAAACTGCTTTAAATTCTGGTGTTCCTATAAAATGATTCCAAACTCTGCTTTCTATTCTGGTGTTCCTATAAAATGATTACAAACTCTGCTTTCTATTCTGGTTTTCCTATGAAATGATTCCAAACTGCTTTAAATTCTGGTGTTCCTATCAAATGATTCCAAACTCTGCTTTCTATTCTGGTGTTCCTATAAAATGATTCCAAACTGCTTTAAATTCCCTTGTTCCTATCAAATGATTCCAAACTGCTTTAAATTCTGGTGTTCCTATAAAATGATTCCAAACTCTGCTTTCTATTCTGGTGTTCCCATAAAATGATTCCAAGCTCTGCTTTCAATTCTAGTTTTCCTATAAAATGATTCCAAACTCTGCTTTCTATTCTGGTGTTCCCATAAAATGATTCCAAACTCTGCTTTCAATTCTGGTGTTCCTATAAAATGATTCCAAACTCTGCTTTCTATTCTGGTGTTCCTATAAAATGATTCCAAACTCTGCTTTCTATTCTGGTGTTCCTATAAAATGATTCCAAACTGCTTTAAATTCTGGTGTTCCTATCAAATGATTCCAAACTGCTTTAAATTCTGGTGTTCCTATAAAATGATTCCAAACTGCTTTCAATTCTGGTGTTCCTATAAAAATGATTCCAAACTCTGCTTTCTATTCTGGTGTTCCCATAAAATGATTCCAAACTCTGCTTTCAATTCTGGTGTTCCTATAAAATGATTCCAAACTCTGCTTTCTATTCTGGTGTTCCTATAAAATGATTCCAAACTGCTTTAAATTCTGGTTTTCCTATAAAATGATTCCAAACTGCTTTAAATTCTGGTGTTCCTATCAAATGATTCCAAACTGCTTTAAATTCTGGTGTTCCTATAAAATGATTCCAAACTGCTTTCAATTCTGGTTTTCCTATAAAATGATTCCAAACTCTGCTTTCTATTCTGGTGTTCCTATAAAATGATTCCAAACTCTGCTTTCTATTCTGGTTTTCCTATAAAATGATTCCAAACTGCTTTAAATTCTGGTGTTCCTATAAAATGATTCCAAACTGCTTTAAATTCTGGTGTTCCTATAAAATGATTCCAAACTCTGCTTTCTATTCTGGTGTTCCCATAAAATGATTCCAAACTCTGCTTTCAATTCTGGTTTTCCTATAAAATGATTCCAAACTCTGCTTTCTATTCTGGTGTTCCTATAAAATGATTCCAAACTCTGCTTTCTATTCTGGTGTTCCTATAAAATGATTTCAAACTCTGCTTTCTATTCTGGTTTTCCTATAAAATGATTCCAAACTGCTTTAAATTCTGGTGTTCCTATCAAATGATTCCAAACTCTGCTTTCTATTCTGGTGTTCCTATAAAATGATTCCAAACTGCTTTAAATTCTGGTGTTCCTATAAAATGATTCCAAACTCTGCTTTCTATTCTGGTGTTCCCATAAAATGATTCCAAACTCTCCTTTCAATTCTGGTTTTCCTATAAAATGATTCCAAACTCTGCTTTCTATTCTGGTGTTCCTATAAAATGATTCCAAACTCTGCTTTCTATTCTGGTGTTCCTATAAAATGATTCCAAACTCTGCTTTCTATTTTGGTGTTCCTATAAAATGATTCCAAACTCTGCTTTCTATTCTGGTGTTCCTATAAAATGATTCCAAACTCTGCTTTCTATTTTGGTTTTCCTATAAAATGATTCCAAACTGCTTTAAATTCTGGTGTTCCTATCAAATGATTCCAAACTGCTTTAAATTCTGGTGTTCCTATAAAATGATTCCAAACTGCTTTCAATTCTGGTTTTCCTATAAAATGATTCCAAACTCTGCTTTCTATTCTGGTGTTCCTATAAAATGATTCCAAACTCTGCTTTCTATTCTGGTTTTCCTATAAAATGATTCCAAACTGCTTTAAATTCTGGTGTTCCTATAAAATGATTCCAAACTGCTTTAAATTCTGGTGTTCCTATAAAATGATTCCAAACTCTGCTTTCTATTCTGGTGTTCCCATAAAATGATTCCAAACTCTGCTTTCAATTCTGGTTTTCCTATAAAATGATTCCAAACTCTGCTTTCTATTCTGGTGTTCCTATAAAATGATTCCAAACTCTGCTTTCTATTCTGGTGTTCCTATAAAATGATTTCAAACTCTGCTTTCTATTCTGGTTTTCCTATAAAATGATTCCAAACTGCTTTAAATTCTGGTGTTCCTATCAATTGATTCCAAACTCTTTAAATTCTGGTGTTCCTATAAAATGATTCCAAACTCTGCTTTCTATTCTGGTGTTCCTATAAAATGATTCCAAGCTCTACTTTCTATTCTGGTGTTCCCATAAAATGATTCCAAACTCTGCTTTCAATTCTGGTTTTCCTATAAAATGATTCCAAACTCTGCTTTTAATTCTGGGGTTCCTATAAAATGATTCCAAACTGCTTTAAATTCTGGTGTTCCTATAAAATGATTCCAAACTGCTTTAAATTCTGGTGTTCCTATAAAATGATTCCAAACTGCTTTCTATTCTGTTGTTCCCATCAAATGATTCCAAACTCTGCTTTCAATTCTGGTGTTCCTATAAAATGATTCCAAACTGCTTTATATTCTGGTGTTCCTATCAAATGATTCCAAGCTCTACTTTCTATTCTGGTGTTCCCATAAAATGATTCCAAACTGCTTTCAATTCTGGTTTTCCTATAAAATGATTCCAAACTCTGCTTTAAATTCTGGTGTTCCTATAAAATGATTCCAAACTGCTTTCTATTCTGGTGTTCCTATAAAATGATTCCAAACTCTGCTTTCTATTCTGGTGTTCCTATAAAATGATTCCAAACTCTGCTTTCTATTCTGGTTTTCCTATAAAAATGATTCCAAACTGCTTTAAATTCTGGTGTTCCTATAAAATGATTCCAAACTCTGCTTTCTATTCTGGTGTTCCTATAAAATGATTCCAAGCTCTACTTTCTATTCTGGTGTTCCCATGAAATGATTCCAAACTCTGCTTTCTATTCTGGTGTTCCTATAAAATGATTCCAAACTCTGCTTTCTATTCTGGTGTTCCTATAAAATGATTCCAAACTCTGCTTTCTATTTTGGTTTTCCTATAAAATGATTCCAAACTGCTTTAAATTCTGGTGTTCCTATAAAATGATTCCAAACTCTTTAAATTCTGGTGTTCCTATAAAATGATTCCAAACTCTGCTTTCTATTCTGGTGTTCCTATAAAATGATTCCAAGCTCTACTTTCTATTCTGGTGTTCCCATGAAATGATTCCAAACTCTGCTTTCAATTCTGGTTTTCCTATAAAATGATTCCAAACTCTGCTTTCAATTCTGGTGTTCCTATAAAATTGATTCCAAACTGCTGTAAATTCTGGTGTTACTATAAAATGATTCCAAACTGCTTTAAATTCTGGTGTTCCTATAAAATGATTCCAAACTCTGCTTTCTATTCTGTTGTTCCCATAAAATGATTCCAAACTCTGCTTTCAATTCTGGTGTTCCTATAAAATGATTCCAAACTGCTTTATATTCTGGTGTTCCTATAAAATGATTCCAAGCTCTACTTTCTATTCTGGTGTTCCCATAAAATGATTCCAAGCTCTGCTTTCAATTCTGGTTTTCCTATAAAATGATTCCAAACTCTGCTTTAAATTCTGGTGTTCCTATAAAATGATTCCAAACTGCTTTCTATTCTGGTGTTCCTATAAAATGATTCCAAACTCTGCTTTCTATTCTGGTGTTCCCATTAAATGATTCCAAACTTTGCTTTCTATTCTGGTGTTCCTATAAAATGATTCCAAACTGCTTTAAATTCTGGTGTTCCTATAAAATGATTCCAAACTCTCCTTTCTATTCTGGTGTTCCTATAAAATGATTACAAACTGCTTTCTATTCTGGTTTTCCTATAAAATGATTCCAAACTGCTTTAAATTCTGGTGTTCCTATCAAATGATTCCAAACTCTGCTTTCTATTCTGGTGTTCCTATAAAATGATTCCAAACTGCTTTAAATTCCCTTGTTCCTATCAAATGATTCCAAACTGCTTTAAATTCTGGTGTTCCTATAAAATGATTCCAAACTCTGCTTTCTATTCTGGTGTTCCCATAAAATGATTCCAAACTCTGCTTTCAATTCTAGTTTTCCTATAAAATGATTCCAAACTCTGCTTTCTATTCTGGTGTTCCCATAAAATGATTCCAAACTCTGCTTTCAATTCTGGTGTTCCTATAAAATGATTCCAAACTCTTCTTTCTATTCTGGTGTTCCTATAAAATGATTCCAAACTCTGCTTTCTATTCTGGTGTTCCGATAAAATGATTCCAAACTGCTTTAAATTCTGATGTTCCTATCAAATGATTCCAAACTGCTTTAAATTCTGATGTTGCTATAAAATGATTCCAAACTGCTTTAAATTCTGGTGTTCCTATCAAATGATTCCAAACTCTGCTTTCTATTCTGGTGTTCCTATAAAATGATTCCAAACTGCTTTAAATTCTGGTGTTCCTATAAAATGATTCCAAACTGCTTTAAATTCTGGTGTTCCTATAAAATAATTCCAAACTCTGCTTTCTATTCTGGTGTTCCCATAAAATGATTCCAAACTCTGCTTTCAATTCTGGTGTTCCTATAAAATGATTCCAAACTGCTTTATATTCTGGTGTTCCTATAAAATTATTGCAAGCTCTACTTTATATTCTGGTGTTCCCATAAAATGATTCCAAACTCTGCTTTCAATTCTGGTGTTCCTATAAAATGATTCCAAACTGCTTTATATTCTGGTGTTCCCATAAAATGATTCCAAACTCTGCTTTCAATTCTGGTTTTCCTATAAAATGATTCCAAACTGCTTTAAATTCTGGTGTTCCTATAAAATGATTCCAAACTGCTTTAAATTCTGGTGTTCCTATAAAATGATTCCAAACTCTGCTTTCTATTCTGGTGTTCCTATAAAATGATTCCAAACTGCTTTAAATTCTGGTGTTCCTATCAAATGATTCCAAACTCTGCTTTCTATTCTGGTGTTCCTATAAAATGATTCCAAACTGCTTTCAATTCTGGTGTTCCTATAAAAATGATTCCAAACTCTGCTTTCTATTCTGGTGTTCCCATAAAATGATTCCAAACTGCTTTCAATTCTGGTTTTCCTATAAAATGATTCCAAACTCTGCTTTCAATTCTGGTGTTCCTATAAAATTGATTCTAAACTGCTGTAAATTCTGGTGTTACTATAAAATGATTCCAAACTGCTTTAAATTCTGGTGTTCCTATAAAATTATTCCAAACTCTGCTTTCTATTCTGTTGTTCCCATAAAATGATTCCAAACTCTGCTTTCAATTCTGGTGTTCCTATAAAATGATTCCAAACTGCTTTATATTCTGGTGTTCCTATAAAATGATTCCAAGCTCTACTTTCTATTCTGGTGTTCCCATAAAATGATTCCAAGCTCTGCTTTCAATTCTGGTTTTCCTATAAAATGATTCCAAACTCTGCTTTATATTCTGGTGTTCCTATAAAATGATTCCAAACTGCTTTCTATTCTGGTGTTCCTATCAAATGATTCCAAACTCTGCTTTCTATTCTGGTGTTCCCATAAAATGATTCCAAACTTTGCTTTCTATTCTGGTGTTCCTATAAAATGATTCCAAACTGCTTTAAATTCTGGTGTTCCTATAAAATGATTCCAAACTCTGCTTTCTATTCTGGTGTTCCTATAAAATGATTACAAACTCTGCTTTCTATTCTGGTTTTCCTATGAAATGATTCCAAACTGCTTTAAATTCTGGTGTTCCTATCAAATGATTCCAAACTCTGCTTTCTATTCTGGTGTTCCTATAAAATGATTCCAAACTGCTTTAAATTCCCTTGTTCCTATCAAATGATTCCAAACTGCTTTAAATTCTGGTGTTCCTATAAAATGATTCCAAACTCTGCTTTCTATTCTGGTGTTCCCATAAAATGATTCCAAGCTCTGCTTTCAATTCTAGTTTTCCTATAAAATGATTCCAAACTCTGCTTTCTATTCTGGTGTTCCCATAAAATGATTCCAAACTCTGCTTTCAATTCTGGTGTTCCTATAAAATGATTCCAAACTCTGCTTTCTATTCTGGTGTTCCTATAAAATGATTCCAAACTCTGCTTTCTATTCTGGTGTTCCTATAAAATGATTCCAAACTGCTTTAAATTCTGGTGTTCCTATCAAATGATTCCAAACTGCTTTAAATTCTGGTGTTCCTATAAAATGATTCCAAACTCTGCTTTCTATGCTGGTGTTCCCATAAAATGATTCCAAACTCTGCTTTCAATTCTGGTTTTCCTATAAAATGATTCCAAACTCTGCTTTCTATTCTGGTGTTCCCATAAAATGATTCCAAACTCTGCTTTCAATTCTGGTGTTCCTATAAAATGATTCCAAACTCTGCTTTCTATTCTGGTGTTCCTATAAAATGATTCCAAACTCTGCTTTCTATTCTGGTGTTCCGATAAAATGATTCCAAACTGCTTTAAATTCTGGTGTTCCTATCAAATGATTCCAAACTGCTTCAAATTCTGGTGTTGCTATAAAATGATTCCAAACTGCTTTAAATTCTGGTGTTCCTATAAAATGATTCCAAACTCTGCTTTCTATTCTGGTGTTCCTATAAAATGATTCCAAGCTCAGCTTTCTATTCTGGTTTTCCTATAAAATGATTCCAAACTGCTTTAAATTCTGGTGTTCCTATCAAATGATTCCAAACTCTGCTTTCTATTCTGGTGTTCCTATAAAATGATTCCAAACTGCTTTAAATTCTGGTGTTCCTATAAAATGATTCCAAACTGCTTTAAATTCTGGTGTTCCTATAAAATAATTCCAAACTCTGCTTTCTATTCTGGTGTTCCCATAAAATGATTCCAAACTCTGCTTTCAATTCTGGTGTTCCTATAAAATGATTCCAAACTGCTTTATATTCTGGTGTTCCTATAAAATGATTGCAAGCTCTACTTTATATTCTGGTGTTCCCATAAAATGATTCCAAACTCTGCTTTCAATTCTGGTGTTCCTATAAAATGATTCCAAACTGCTTTATATTCTGGTGTTCCCATCAAATGATTCCAAACTCTGCTCTCAATTCTGGTTTTCCTATAAAATGATTCCAAACTGCTTTCAATTCTGGTGTTGCTATAAAATGATTCCAAACTGCTTTAAATTCTGGTGTTCCTATCAAATGATTCCAAACTCTGCTTTCTATTCTGGTGTTCCTATAAAATGATTCCAAACTGCTTTAAATTCTGGTGTTCCTATAAAATGATTCCAAACTGCTTTAAATTCTGGTGTTCCTATAAAATGATTCCAAACTCTGCTTTCTATTCTGGTGTTCCCATAAAATGATTCCAAACTCTGCTTTCAATTCTGGTGTTCCTATAAAATGATTCCAAACTGCTTGATATTCTGGTGATCCTATAAAATGATTCCAAGCTCTACTTTCTATTCTGGTGTTCCCATAAAATGATTCCCAACTCTGCTTTCAATTCTGGTTTTCCTATAAAATGATTCCAAACTCTGCTTTGAATTCTGGTGTTCCTATAAAATGATTCCAAACTGCTTTAAATTCTGGTGTTCCTATAAAATGATTCCAAACTGCTTTAAATTCTGGTGTTCCTATAAAATGATTCCAAACTCTGCTTTCTATTCTGGTGTTCCCATCAAATGATTCCAAACTCTGCTTTCAATTCTGATGTTCCTATAAAATGATTCCAAACTGATTTATATTCTGGTGTTCCTATAAAATGATTCCAAACTCTGCTTTCAATTCTGGTTTTCCTATAAAATGATTCCAAACTCTGCTTTAATTTCTGGTGTTCCTATAAAATGATTCCAAACTGCTTTCTATTCTGGTTTTCCTATAAAATGATTCCAAACTCTGCTTTCTATTCTGGTGTTCCCATAAAATGATTCCAAACTCTGCTTTCTATTCTGGTGTTCCTATAAAATGATTCCAAACTGCTTTAAATTCTGGTGTTCCTATCAATTGATTCCAAACTGCTTTCTATTCTGGTGTTCCTATAAAATGATTCCAAACTGCTTTAAATTCTGGTGTTCCTATAAAATGATTCCAAACTGCTTTCTATTCTGGTTTTCCTATAAAATGATTCCAAACTCTACTTTCTATTCTGGTGTTCCCATAAAATGATTCCAAACTCTGCTTTCAATTCTGGTTTTCAATATAAAATGATTCCAAACTCTGCTTTCAATTCTGGTGTTCCTATAAAATGATTCCAAACTGCTTTCTATTCTGGTTTTCCTATAAAATGATTCCAAACTCTGCTTTCTATTCTGGTGTTCCCATAAAATGATTCCAAACTCTGCTTTCAATTCTGGTTTTCCTAAAAAAATGATTCCAAACTGCTTTATATTCTGGTGTTCCTATAAAATGATTCCAAGCTCTACTTTCTATTCTGGTGTTCCCATAAAATGATTCCAAACTCTGCTTTCAATTCTGGTTTTCCTATAAAATGATTCCAAACTCTGCTTTAAATTCTGGTGTTCCTATAAAATGATTCCAAACTGCTTTCTATTCTGGTTTTCCTATAAAATGATTCCAAACTCTTCTTTAAATTCTGGTGTTCCTATAAAATGATTCCAAACTGTTTTCTATTCTGGTTTTCCTAAAAAATGATTCCAAACTCTGCTTTCTATTCTGGTGTTCCTATAAAATGATTCCAAACTCTGCTTTCAATTCTGGTTTTCCTATCAAATGATTCCAAACTCTGCTTTCAATCCTGGTTTTCCTATAAAAATGATTCCAAACTGCTTTCTATTCTGGTTTTCCTATAAAATGATTCCAAACTGCTTTAAATTCTGGTGTTCCTATTAAATGATTCCAAACTCCTCTCTATTCTGGTGTTCCCATAAAATGATTCCAAACTCTGCTTTCTATTCTGGTGTTCTCATTTCTCTACTACAATGATTCCAATGTTTGTTTGAAACCATTGAATTATTTAATGTAATAAAGTTCACATATGTTAAGAGGTATTAAGAGTCTATGACATGGATTAAGTTGTTTGCTAATTTTACTTGGGTTTTCTGTTTTGCTTCAATTAACTTTTCTTTTTTGCATATATATTTTTTCTAGATCCCACAGAAGTATGATTATTGGTGTTTTAAACACTATTTTCAGCAACATTTCAGTTAAATTCACACGAGGGTGAGTTTTATTAGTGGAGGAAACTGTAAAACAAAGGAGTGTGTGTTTTTTTGTTTTTTTTTACAGAATTCATTATTTTATGTATTAAAACAAATTTTTTTTTAAATCAACAAGAAACTTAACAATGATAAATAAAAAAAAATTGGTGATAATTACAATAGGTAATTTTCATGATAAATTAATATATATTTATGTCACCTACATAAGGATGAATTAATATATATTTATGTCACCTACATAAGGATAAATTAATATGTATTTATGTCACCTACACATCAGATCCAACCTATGATATGGATTATTAAGTCTCCCAAACAAAGTTTGGGGGACTTATTGTTTTTGCTCCGTTTCTTATTATTATTTTTATTTTTATTATTATTATTATTATTATTCTTATTCTTTCTTTCTGCAAAGCATGAACTTGTACACGGGAGATCTCAGGAACTACAGGACAGAATTTCATGAAACTTGGTGGAGTTATAGATATATGTTTCTAGTTGATCCTAAAGTTTTCAGATTTGTGGTAAAGGGGGTCAAAGCTATATTTTTGGGGGTTCAAAGGGGGTGGGGGTTACTATAGAATCCTATGGGAAACTTGAAATTTCGTACATTAATGTTGATAACTTCTAACTGGATAATGATAGAGACATAAATTTTGACATAGTGATAGGTCACCATTAGAGGAGCAATTCTGCATTTTCAAAATTTTCAAGATGTCTGCCATTTTCAAAATGGCTGCCAAAACACGGCATAAAAATGGGGGTAAACATTCAACATTGTCCGATATCATCAAAATTTGATATGTGGGTAGATAGTGTCAATGGCCGGTTTGGGAGACTTCCATAATCGTTAGATTATAATCATATCTTGTTATCTGTTGTCTTTGTGTCATCATGGTGACACTGTCGTTAATCACGTAAATACCCAGAACCTTGACTAAAATGACCCAGTTGACGGCATATCGTCCTGTGCCATTGTACGTGTCATCATCATATTATTACTGATCTGCAAATCGTCCTGCCACACTTACGGGCCATCGTGGATGTGACAAGATTGTAGTTGGGCTTACATCTTCCCTACATATACAATCAGTGCCAATCACCACTTAAGTTGTGAGATGGATTTCCACTCAAAGCAAGTTGTACTTAAGGGGCCATCGTGGTCCTGATCGTATGGTAGTTGGATTTACAACTACCTATGCGATCAGGGCGAGGTGTACAACATTATGTGATAAAGTTTGTCAGTGACTTTGCGACAGGTCAGTGGTTTTCTCTCCTCCACCAATAAAACTGACCGCCACAATATAACTGAAATATTGTTGAATGTGGCATTAAACACTATAGAACAAACAAACAAGGTGTACTTGATACCTGGTCATAGCAAGGTGTACTTGGTACCCACTCATGGCAAGTTGTACTTGATACCCGCTCATGACAAGGTGTACTTGGTACCCACTCATGGCAAGTTGTACTTGATACCCGCTCATGACAAGGTGTACTTGGTACCCACTCATGGCAAGTTGTACTTGATACCCACTCATGACAAGGTGTACTTGGTACCCACTCATGGCAAGTTGTACTTGATACCCGCTCATGACAAGGTGTACTTGGTACCCACTCATGGCAAGTTGTACTTGATACCCGCTCATGACAAGGTGTACTTGGTACAACATTTTGTGATAAAGTTGCATACAAGGCAAGTCTTTCTCAAAAGACTCATCAATTTTCAGATCAACTATATTATTTAATTAATATATAGGTTAGTTCTAGGCCAAATAAATTGATTGTAGAACTAACATGTGGGGATGCTGATCTGTCGTCTTCTGTCATCAACATTGTCGCTACACAACATTGTCTATGCACTATTGTCTGTCATCTACATTGTCTATACACTATTGTCTGTCATCAACATTGTCTATACACTATTGTCTGTCATCAACATTGTTTATACACTATTGTCTGTCTTCAACATTGTCTATACACTATTGTCTGTCATCAACATTGTCTATACACTCTTGTCGCTACACAGCATTGTCTATACACTATTGTCACTACACAACATTGTCTATACACTATTGTCACTACACAACATTGTCTCTACACTATTGTCACTACACAACATTGTCTATACACTATTGTCACTACACAACATTGTCTATACACTATTGTCACTACACAACATTGTCTATACACTATTGTCACTACACAACATTGTCTCTACACTATTGTCACTACACAACATTGTCTATACACTATTGTCACTACACAACATTGTCTATACACTATTGTCACTACACAACATTGTCTATACACTATTGTCACTACACAACATTGTCTCTACACTATTGTCACTACACAACATTGTCTATACACTATTGTCACTATACACTATTGTCACTACACAACATTGTCTATACACTATTGTCACTACACAACATTGTCTCTACACTATTGTCACTACCCAACATTGTCTATACACTATTGTCACTACACAACATTGTCTATACACTATTGTCACTACACAACATTGTCTATACACTATTGTCACTACACAACATTGTCTCTACACTATTGTCACTACACAACATTGTCTATACACTATTGTCACTACCCAACATTGTCTATACACTATTGTCACTACACAACATTGTCTATACACTATTGTCACTACACAACATTGTCTCTACACTATTGTCACTACACAACATTGCCTATACACTATTGTCACTACACAACATTGTCTATACACTATTGTCACTACACAACTCCTCTTCTCATTTAAACAAAGAAACTTGAGGACATTCTTTTTCTTCAACACCTACTAATATCCACCTCTTTAGGCTCCTAAATTTATTTTCATTGAAATTGATTCTATGTTTGTAACACTTTCTACATGCTTCACCACAATGTTTTTCTTCAACACCTACTAATATCCACCTCCTTAGACTCCTAAATTTATTTTCATTGAAATTGCTTCCTTGTTTGTAGTGCTTTCTACATGCTTCACCCACAACATTGTACAATGTACTATATGCCATCGTGGAACAGGCTATATATATATATATATGGCCTTTATAAAACGCCTATACATTTATATTCTATGGACCAGTTCTAGGATAAATCAAATTTACATTAAAATTAACTCATTGATAAGTAACTAGAATAAATCAATAAATTTTACTTTATTTTACACCAGATTTTGTATTTTTTTTGTATAATTTATGTTGGCACTAGATTATTTTCTAAAACAAGATATCTATAAGTAACTCTGTTAATGATTTTAAATAATTCACCTTGCGGCAGTACAAAGACAGGAATCTATGGTTCTGATTTATACAACACTGTTGTTAGTAAATACAAGCTATAATGGCAGTATTGTTTATGTTCGTTTAAATATTGTAACATTTTGATATTTGATAAAGGCATTGTATATTATAAATGCATAATTGCATTTTTAACCTTTGCCATTTTATTAGCATAAAAACAGCATCTGGAATATACAAAAAGGAAATAAACTTAAAGCACCTTGCTTAATTAAAGGGATACTTGTATTGTGTAGGAATATTTTTCAAAGAAGTTTGAATCCCACTCCGACAAGGTGTAGTCGATACAATATTATGTGATAAAGGTTGACAGTGACTTGCAGCAGATCTGTGGTTTTCTCTGGTTACTCCGGTTTCTGCTACAATATAACTGAAATATTGTTGAAAGTGAGGTGAAACACCATAACCTAGCCCAATGACAGATTTTATTATTGCCCTTCAAAATTTTGATTGATTGATTGTTTAACACCAAGTTGTCCAGAACATGTTACAAAGTAAAATGGCATTAACTAATGATGATTGTGATAGGGTGTAAACAGGAGCTGTTTATTTCTCTAGATCACTGTGTACATTTGTAGCAAAATATCCGATAGATTGACGTCTACAAATAATTAGAAATTTTGTTTTTCAAAAATCTTCTCCTCTGAAAGTACTAGACCAATGGAAACCAATCTTGGTCTGAATCATCACTAGGGTGTCTAGTTTCAAAATTGTGTCCGGTGATGCTGTGCACCAACCAACATGGCCGCTGTTGCTAAAAATAGAACATATGGTAAAATTGCAGGTTTTGGGTAATAACTCAAAAACCGTTAATAATATCAAAAATCTGACATGGGATAAAAAATTATCAACACAGCAAGATCTACCTACCCTGCAATTTTGAAGTAAATCTGATTACCCATCTTGGAGTTATTGCCCTTTTTTCATCAAATTTGTAAAATTTTAATACTTTTCTTCTTATATTTTAAAAACTATAAGAGATAAAGGTTACGTTTAAATTGCAAAAATGTTCAGCATGTCAAGATCTACATACCGTACAAATTTGAAGTAAATCCCATTACCCATTTTGGAGTTATTGCCTTTTTTAGCTCACCTCGCCTTTAGGCCATGTGAGCTATTGTCATCACTTTTCGTCTGTCGTCCATCCGTCAACATTTCACATTTTAATCTTCTCCTCAGAAACCACTGGACCAATTGCAACCAAACTTTGGTGGAATGGTCCTTGGATGGCCCCCTTTCAAAATTGTGTCCGGTGATCCCGACTTCCAACCAAGATGGCCGCCAAGCTAAAAATAGAAAAAAGGGGGATGAAATTTTAATTGTCCATTGCTGCTTTAGTGTAAGTCAAAATGAGCTCAAATTTTAACTGCAGCTACATGGCAAGGAGTAGTTTAACACATATTCTGCGTTTTTCTGTGAAATGTTTCTTTCAGCCGATATATACCGATTATGCAAATTAGGCATATTTTGATAAAAGATCACATTTAAATCTTCTCCTCTGAAACCGCTGAACCAAATTAAACCAAAGCTGGCAGGGATGGTCCCTGGGTGGGTCCCTTTCAAAATTGTCTCCGACAGCCCCGCCCTCCATTCAAGATGGCCACTGTTACTAAAAATAGAAATTTCTTCAAATGGCCAAAACTGCTCTATTTTAAGCCAGAATGTGCCCAAATCTGAACTGTATAAGCATAATGATGAGCTTTTTAGCATATATTACAGGATGTTTTATGAACTTTGAACTTTTGCTTATTTTGACCGATTATGCAAATTAGAAAAAAGGGGGGATGAAAAAAATAAAAAAAAATCTTCTCCTCTGAAACTACTGAGCCAATCTCAACCAAACTTTGCCGAAATGATTCTTGGATGGCCCCCTTCCAAAATTGTGTCCGGTGATCCCGACTTCCAACCAAGATGGCCACCAAGCTCAAAATAGAAAAAAGGGGGGATGAAATTTTAATTGTCCATTGCTGCTTTAGTGTAAGTCAAAATGAGCTCAAATTTTAACTGCAGCTACATGGCAATAAGTAGTTTAGCATATATTCCGGGTTTCTTTCAGCCGATATATACCGATTATGCAAATTAGACATATTTTGATAAAAGATCGCATTTAAATCTTCTCCTCTGAAACCGCTGAACCAAATTAAACCAAACCTGGCAGGGATGGTCCCTGGGTGGGTCCCTTTCAAAATTGTCTCTGACAGCCCGCCCTCCATTCAAGATGGCCACAGTTACTAAAAATAGAAATTTCTTCAAATGGCCAAAACTGCTCTATTTTAAGCCAGAATGTGCCCAAATTTGAACTGTGTAAGCATAATGATGAGCTTTTTAGCATATATTACAGGATTTTTTATGAACTTTGAACTTTTGGCGATTTTGACCGATTATGCAAATTAGAAAAAAGGGGGGATGAAATTAAAAAAAAATCTTCTCCTCTGAAACTACTGAGCCAATCTCAACCCAACTTTGCCGAAATGATTCTTGGATGGCCCCCTTCCAAAATTGTGTCCGGTGATCCCGACTTCCAACCAAGATGGCCACCAAGCTCAAAATAGAAAAAAGGGGGGATGAAATTTTAATTGTCCATTGCTGCTTTAGTGTAAGTCAAAATGAGCTCAAATTTTAACTGCAGCTACATGGCAATAAGTAGTTTAGCATATATTCCGGGTTTCTTTCAGCCGATATATACCGATTATGCAAATTAGACATATTTTGATAAAAGATCGCATTTAAATCTTCTCCTCTGAAACCGCTGAACCAAATTAAACCAAACCTGGCAGGGATGGTCCCTGGGTGGTTCCCTTTCAAAATTGTCTCTGACAGCCCGCCCTCCATTCAAGATGGCCACAGTTACTAAAAATAGAAATTTCTTCAAATGGCCAAAACTGCTCTATTTTAAGCCAGAATGTGCCCAAATTTGAACTGTGTAAGCATAATGATGAGCTTTTTAGCATATATTACAGGATTTTTTATGAACTTTGAACTTTTGGCGATTTTGACCGATTATGCAAATTAGAAAAAAGGGGGGATGAAATTTTAAAAAAACCTTCTCCTCTGAAACTACTGAGCCAATCTCAACCCAACTTTGCCGAAATGATTCTTGGATGGCCCCCTTCCAAAATTGTGTCCGGTGATCCCGACTTCCAACCAAGATGGCCACCAAGCTCAAAATAGAAAAAAGGGGGGATGAAATTTTAATTGTCCATTGCTGCTTTAGTGGAAGTCAAAATGAGCTCAAATTTTAACTGCAGCTACATGGCAATAAGTAGTTTAGCATATATTCCGGGTTTCTTTCAGCCGATATATACCGATTATGCAAATTAGACATATTTTGATAAAAGATCGCATTTAAATCTTCTCCTCTGAAACCGCTGAACCAAATTAAACCAAACCTGGCAGGGATGGTCCCTGGGTGGGTCCCTTTCAAAATTGTCTCTGACAGCCCGCCCTCCATTCAAGATGGCCACAGTTACTAAAAATAGAAATTTCTTCAAATGGCCAAAACTGCTCTATTTTAAGCCAGAATGTGCCCAAATTTGAACTGTGTAAGCATAATTAATGATGAGCTTTTTAGCATATATTACAGGATTTTTTATGAACTTTGAACTTTTGGCGATTTTGACCGATTATGCAAATTAGAAAAAAGGGGGGATGAAATTTAAAAAAAATCTTCTCCTCTGAAACTACTGAGCCAATCTCAACCAAACTTTGCTGAAAGGATTCTTGGATGGCCCTCTTCCAAAATTGTGTCCGGTGATCCTGACTTCCAACCAAGATGGCCACCAAGCTCAAAATAGAAAAAAGGGGGGATGAAATTTTAATTGTCCATTGCTGCTTTAGTGTAAGTCAAAATGAGCTCAAATTTTAACTGCAGCTACATGGCAAGAAGTAGTTTAGCATATATTCCGGGTTTCTTTCAACCGATATATACCGATTATGCAAATTAGGCATATTTTGATAAAAGATCGCATTTAAATCTTCTCCTCTGAAACCGCTGAACCAAATTAAACCAAACCTGGCAGGGATGGTCCCTGGGTGGTTCCCTTTCAAAATTGTGTCCGACAGCCCCGCCCTCCATTCAAGCTGGCTGCTGTTACTAAAAATAGAAATTTCTTCAATTGTCCAATGCTGCTTTAGTATAAGTTAAAAGGAAGTCAAATTTGAACTGCAGCTACATGGCAAGGAGTAGTTTAGCATATGTTCGGGGTTTTTTTTTGAAATTTTTCTTTCAGCCGATTTATACCGATTATTCAAATTAGGCATATTTTGATAAAAGATCACATTTAAATCTTCTCCTCTGAAACCGCTGAACCAAATTTGTGTCTGGTGGTCCCGCCCTCTGACCAAGATGGCTGCACAGCTGTACTTAATTTAACATAGAACCCTATGGGAAATTCACATAAAAACCATCTTGTCTGGAACCAGTAGCTCAATTAAAACCAAACTTTGATGGAATAGTCATTGGATGGTTCTCTTCCAAAATGGTGTCCGGCAGTTGCGCTCTCCCGCCAAGATGGCCGCCACAGTGCAGTTGCGTTGTTATTGAAAGCAGCTTTGATCCAGGTGAGCGATTACAGGCTCCTGGGAGCCTCTGATTTCATCAAATTTTCAAAATGTTAATACCTTTGTCCTTTATTTCAAAAACTATAAGAGATAGATGTTAAGCTTAAATTGCAAAACTGTGCACCATGTCGAGATCTACCCACCCAGCAATTTTGAAGTAAATCCCATCACCTGTTTTGGAGTTGTTTCCCATTTTTCATCAAATTTTCAAAATTTTAATACTTTTTGTCATTTATTTCAAAAACTATAAGAGACAGATGGTAAGTTGAAACAGCAAACATGTTCCACATGTCAAGATCTACCTACCCTGCAATTTTGAAGTAAATCCCATTACCCGCTTTGGAGTTATTGCCCTTTTTTCATTGTATTTTCAAAATTTTAATACTTTTCGTCCTTTATTTCAAAAACTATAAGAGATAGATGTTAAGTTTAAATTGCAAAAATGTGCACCATGTCGAGATCTACCTACCCTGCAATTTTTAAGTAAATCCCTGATCCATTTTGGAGTTATTGCCCTTTTTTCATCAAATTTTATAAATTTTAATAGTTTTCGTCCTTTATTTCAAAATCTACAAGAGATAGATGTAAATCCCATTACCCATTTTGGAGTTATTGCGTTATTTGTAAAATTTTAATACTTTTCGTCTTATATCTCAAAAACTATTAGAGATAGAGGGAAAGTTTAAACTGCAAAAATGTGCAGCATGTCAAGATCTACAAAAAAAAATCCACAGTTGAAAATGTGCGACAAGTGTGTGAAGAGTTATTCCTCTTGAAATGCATTTTTTTGTTGACTCACTGCTTTTGGTTACTCAAATAATCAAAGGGAAGCAACTCTATTACAAAATATGAAGTAGCAAAAGCTAAATTTTGAGAATCATTGACATATATGTTTTTTTTACAGCAATTTTGATAACTTACAGAAGGTGTCTGCAATGACGAGGGCTACATTTGTTATTTTTTTTACCGAAGTTATCAAGTTTTATTGACTGATGTTATTATACCCAGGTGAACTATACAGGCTCCTGGGAGCCTCTAGTTGTTATTTCTATTCTAATACAACAAATGAATTGTAATTTTGTTTATAAATTTTGCATGTCATCCAATCAAAATCAACGTTGCATATTGTGTTGCTTCAGAATCCATAATAAAAATTCCCTTTGAATATTCAGTATTCATGCTCTTTGTTATGTATTTTCTTTCTTCTAATTAAATGTACATGTACTTTAGTTGTACCCATTCTATCAAATGTCCATTTAATTTTGTTATCCAATGTTGCAAATTGACCATGTTTCAAGCTTCCTTTCTGGTTTGTGAGTTCATTAATTGATGGGAACATTTCCAAATATCATCAGTTCTGAAATGGGTACTTGCCTGTCATACTTATTATGCAATTGCTAGGTTTAAGAATTAGGACTGAGGATTTTTAATGCCACTTTCAACTTTATTTTAGTTAGTTATATTGGAATAGGAAACCAGAGTAATATGGAGAATTACCAATCAACCTGCCACAAGTTACAAAAAACCTTTTATCAAATAAGGGTTATATCGTGAACAATTTACATTGATAGTCACTGATTTACAAAGATAGATCTAAATCCAACTACCATATAATAGTGGTCATGATTGCCCTTCCTAAAGAATCTTGTTAAACAATGAAAGTGTTGTTTATTGCCATATCAGCAAATTTTTAGCTATATTTTGGTGAGAACAAGTTGTATTTCGATGATGATGATGTCTGCTTTGTACTTCATTAGCATGCTTAGTTAGATTTTTATAGTACTAGCCTCACTTTGACACGTTATCCAGATTCTGATTCAACCCGTCTTTGCTCTTACTCCTTAAGGCCAGCCTTAAAAATATGTTTGTTTCCCCTTTCCGACCCTAGCCTGAAAGATCTGGGTAGGTAGGTAGGTAAGAAAAAAAAATAATCATCGAGTGCCAAGTTTTCCTCATCTGTTACATCGATCTCGTCTAAGAGCGATTCACAAAAATCAGTCCAACAGTTTTTAGTTCCAAGCTTTCTCAGCTTATTATGCACAAGAGTTTTGGTATGTTTTCCATCAACTTCCACTGAGGCACGCAACGTAGCTTCAGACTCAGAAGCCATGCTTCTACGAATATTCAGAACAGTCGGGACCCGAGTACCGATGACTCACGGTACGTTCCGGAAGAGTATTACCTAATACTAATCCAATGCCGGAATCGGACAAGGAAAAATTCCAGAAACGGAAAATCGCAAAAAAAATTGTTCATGGAACGGGCTGTAAAATTTGGTCGGTCGCAAAGGGGAAGCAAACAATATTTTAATTTAGGCATAATACTGACAGCTTAGCAGAGAGGCAGCAAATTACAAATTTTATAGTCTTTGGTTTGACCCGACCGGGGATCGAACCTACGATCAAACAAGTAGATGAACTACTAAAAATGTAACAGGTGCCCTACAGTCATTGGATATTTGTAATGTTTAGTATATACATTTAAATATGGGAAGAAAGATAATAATATTATAGTCATTTAGATGTTGTCACGATTATCAAGTTTGTTTGATGAAACAACAATGGCTACCCAGCTTGTTATCTATAATACTAATTATATGTTTTTATAAATAAAATGGCTGATCATGGTTTCTTCCAGCTGAGAAAGTTTGCATAAAAAATGTTCAATAACCTTTTGTGATTGAGATCATTTATGTCGTAGATGGTGACAATGTGTCTCTGTCTGTGTTATTGTACTGCTGAGGCTTTTATAAACAACAGTTCACTGCATTCTTTCAAAAGTAGTCTGACATTTTTGTTGTGACTGTCCCTAACATGAAGTATACTGCCTAGTTTTTTAGTTGCTATGTTATTTAATACAGACTTGTAGCCAGATTTATTCAAAGGGATTTCGATAGGCTCCAAATTCAGACTTTAATAGTCATGGTTGAACTGAAATCTAGACTTTTGATAGTTCTTCTTTCAAGGGGGAACAGATCCCTTCCCCTTGCTTATAAGTGTGTAATATGAGGCAGTATTGAACATTAAAAAACAATTTCAGGATATCTCACTATTAACACAAGTGTTCTCCCTATATGTAAAAAGGTATTGTTTCTTATAATTAAAAAATAGAAAGTTCTAAATAATGTTATTGCCACATTTCATTTATAAAATTGATTATAAAGTTTCCATTCTCTGTTGCAGGTTTAACTCACCATTACAAACATACCTCAACTGGCTCAACATATAACATAGGGGGGAATGGTTTTGACTCTTTTGTTAAGGCTTACAAAATAAATTTTCAGTTTCTTTTCCACTTCTTATATTTTTAAAAATACAACTTCATGTCAGAACCAGTTCTTATTGTTGGTTGGGGCTGCCGTGATCGTATGATAGTTGGATTTACAACTACCTTTGCAATCGGTGCCTATCACCACTGAAGGTGTGAGTTCGAATCTCGTTCATGGTGAGATGTACTCGATACAATATTATGTGATAAAGTTTGTCAGTGACTTTGCAGCAGATCGGTGGTTTTCTCCAGGTACTCCAGTTTCTTCAACCAATAAAACTGACTGCCATGATATAGATGAAATATTGTTGAAAGTGGCATTAAACACCATAACCCTAACCATATTGCACGTTTTCATAGGCAACATTAACAAAAAATATTATTTTCACTATAGGTCAGTTGAATAAAAGTTGTTGACAATCAATATACAGTTGAATCTTGTTAAGTCGAAATTGTTCTGAAGTCCTGTTTTAAACGTGGTGCTTTTCAACTTAATAAACTCCTCTTATCTCAAATTTTCGATGTGTCGAAATTTCAGGTATCTCGAAGTAGCTTCTCAGTCCCAAATATTCAAATCCATTCAAATTATGTTCGCTATGTCAAAATTATAAATTAAATCAATTAACAAACCTGTCCAGGTGTCAACGACATGTCATACCAACACAATGCACTCTACATGGTCACAATCTAGAAGTTGTCGACAGTGCAAAGTACTTGAGTCACCATTAGCGAGGACTTGCAGTGGTCCAAGCACATTGACAACAGTCTCCAAGGCTAACAGGACAATGGGTTTCATCCGGAGAAACCTCAGAGACTGCACCAAACCAGTCAAATCTGCGGCATACACCACAATGGCAAGACCGACACTCGAGTATGCATCCACCGTCTGGGACCCATAAACTAGAGCAAGTGCAGAAGAGAGCCGCTAGGTTTGTCCACAACAACTACACGGAGCGCACACCTGGCTGCGTGACGCATATGGTACAGAACCTCGGATGGCAACCACTTCAACAAAGACAATATAACAACCGTCTCATCGTCATGTTCAAGATCATACATGAACTTGTTGATGTCCAGACAGACATAATCAGAACTGGGGACAGTAGGACGAGAGGTTCCAACCGCCTGTACCAACCAGTGGCACAAAAGGATGTTTATAAGTTCTCTTTTTTCCCTCGCACCATCAGGGAATGGAACCTTTTGCCAGCCTCAGTCACTGATGCAGACAAATTAGAGGAGTTCAGGGGTAGGATTCAGAACCTGCCGGAACCTCTCTACGCATACTAGTGACCAGAGCCGTGTACATAGTTTTAGCATGGTATATATTCCAGTGAACTTTTAATTGTATATAGCAAAGAAGACTCATCTGTTCCCGAGGGCCTGCAGAGTTTTTAATCACAGGACATAAACATTCATTCATTGAATTTCGTCCTTTTCCTGGAAGAAGAAGAAGAACAGCATGGCCTCTAGTTCTAATAATAAAACCCTAAATGCTCGCTTACTCGCAAGGGTTATAACGGGATGCCATTACACGTAATGGAGCAGCCGCCGAGATTTTTTGCGCTCGCTTACAGAGCTTCTGACGCCTGCATTTATCAATAATAAGACATAACCTTTCCTTTTGTCCATTATTATAACAAGTTTTTATCACCTACCAGTATTTTAGAATGTAATTCCCACAAAATAAAATCTTCCCTTTAAAATTTTGAATTTCGTCATTTCCGGCCTCACTATTTGGATGTCGATACCATATTTGGCGATTTAGGCGTGAATGTTTACCAATCGTAACTACTCGGCCATTCTCGCTACCCTGCAAATAACAGGGTAGCGAGAATGGCCGAGTAGTTACGATTGGAATGTTTACATCAGCTTGTAATAAGAAATACCATATTTAGAAAAGCTCCGCCTTCCGTAGTTTCCGGTTATGGAAAACGATCGATAAATTTGGTACCGGGTCGTTTCGCCCCGAATCCCGTTCGCCCCCTGAGTCGTTTCGCCCCTATTCCCGTTTGCCCCGGGTCGTTTCGCCCGATTTATTAATAGTGCTTTAAAAAATGAAATATGGAAAATACCATTTTAATACCATTGCAAATATTACCGATTTAACAAGGACTGGGATCATCAGTAATTGTTATAATGAAATGTTTGAAGCGTAAATAGTGAGTTTTTATGTTTCAACTGCAACTTTTTTTTTGCTCCATTGTGACGAATGGGACCGCGTTGTAGCTCTGCCGAGACACAAGTTTGTCACAGGAGCTACATTATTGCAGCTACATGGTCTCCTGTGTTTACCGCTTCAAGTGATATTTATTTTGATAACTGCTAATTATCATTTGTAAAGAAAACAATTGGATTTCTTAATTGAAGCCTTGAAGTCATAATCATGAATGAAATATCATTTAATAATATTTGAAAGCATTTGATGTCGTGACACCTTAAGTGTAGAGAAAACTCAGAAGCCATTAAACAGCCCATTGTGTACACCGATATCACTAAGAAAAATTATGAAACAATATTCATTTAAATACGCTGAACCCTCTGTTAATAACATTTCAACATTTTGTCAAGTTGCCGATGAGCTTTTACAACAGAATATTGAAAGAGTTTTTTTTTATTAGTGTTCAATTACGTGGTATTTATAGATTTTTATGAAAGATCGCTTTGTTGACAATTTCGTATTTTTTGAATACACGATTTTGCATTGCCGTGCTTTGTGTATATGTACATGATGTAATCAAATGCATGTTTCTTTTTTCTCTCGAAGTTTCATGACAATTATTGAATCTATACTTGGTAAAATTCAAATAATAACACCTCATCAGACAATGTTTTTATTTATTTTAAAAAAAAATCAATAGTTACGCACTGTTAAAAATACGTACACAATACCTACAAATGATGATCAAAATATTGTAAATGACTGACAACAATAGTTTGCATCCACTTTTGTCAAAATTACCTGACAGAATTGCCTATCAAACTTAATCCTTACTCCCCTTAATTCGAATTTCGGATAACTCGAAATTTTGCAACAGTCTCGTGAACTTCGAGATAACGAGATTCACCTGTATGTCTTCTGTCACATGTCCCCATTCTTTTCCCCAAGTCATTGAATAAAATCAGGATATAGTATACAGTCACACTTGCTTTAGTTGACCACCTCTTATAAGCAATAATTTCTATTATGTGACCTTAATTTTAATTTCCATTCTTTAGAGCAATTCATATTAATAAACCTGCATTTAGTGACCACCTGTCTTATGTGACCCTATTTCAATGTTCCTTGGAAGATCACGTAAAACACATATTTTTAGTCCAGTTTCAACGACAATTGCTCTTTGCTTATGGTTTGGTGAACCGTTGGCTTGTTTATCAAATTTTGTGTATGCCAACCAAGCATATGGATAGAGCCTACCAATTATACTAGTACATAATAGATGAGACAATTACAATCGATTCGTCCTTGTTTTTCCAGTGACTCGTGTTATTCTTGTAAATATTAGACAATCTTACTACAATATGTTGATCCTACTTGAGCACTGGCAGTCGAGCATCTTTATTTCTTGACAGATTGAATGAAAACAAATTTATTCTGCAATGAGCACTTCATGTGTATAAAGTGTACCAACAGACTGTATAAAATATCCTGGTGCCTTGCTCTTATATGGAGTGGTGACTAACAGACGAGTACTGGTGAAAATTGTGTCTTCTTTGACATCTGTGTTACTATGTTGGAATGGCATGGAGGTGTCTTTGTTCTACTCATCAATTTGACAGTTTTGGCTTGTTCTACATGGCAGGATAAATAGAGGCTCACTGTTCTTCTATTTTCTACAGCTCCTACAAATATATTTTATTTTCTTGGATAGTGAACATATGTTCTATATTTATAGACATAAATAAAAACCATATTTTTTTGTCAAGAATTTTAAGTTACACCCTTCGAAGATGTAAAACAAAGTTTGAAAATGTTGCTTTTATCCACTTACAAAATCATTCTATGGAGATTCATGATAAACAGTTACATGTACTCTAGGTTTCAACTTGCTACGTCAATATGTACTGCATGTAGTAGAGTTTAACAGGTACAGATGTGCTTGGTCATAATTGAAATGAAATTATAGAATTTATATTACTAGAATTGGATATTTCACCTTAAAAGTAATTTTCATTCTACTGCTGGACATTAATAACACATAACGGTAAATCGTAATTAAAAGTTTCAAGTTATATGTGGTATCTAATTTCTACTGTGATGTCATTTAATAAACACACAAGGAAGTAACTATTATCATATTTCAGTTTTGAAGGCATTAGTTGAAGAATCAGAAAACAAAGGTATCAGTTTATTGATGGATGATAATGATTGGTGTTTTGTGCATCTTTCAAAAATATGTGGGTTACATATTGGTTATCATTGTTTTGTGTGGTGGAAACAACCGAAACCTAGCTACTAGTTGTTTGTGTTGTCCTATTATGTGTCTCTATGTTCTGAGTTCCATGTTGTGATGTCCATTACGATTTCTGCATAAAAACAATGTTCGGTTCGTCTTTACCTCTAGTTGTTTGTAAGACAATTAAATATTTTGACCAATTGGACAACAGCTCTTGGCATGTACTCTGTTTTGATGCCTAAAGATTTAGTAGGCTCATCACTGATTGGTCAATTGAAAATATGAACTCTGATGTGACCCCATACTGTATGTCATTAGATGTTTAACTTTGTGTATTGTCAAAGAAATAAAAATAAGAGATACAACAAACATCTTAATTTAATTAGATTGTTTAAGCAACAACCCAAGTCTATTTATATCTAGTAAATATTTTTCAATGAATAATAAAGATAAAATTATTGTTTGCTGCATAACTCAATCATAATGTTGCCTACTAATTATGTACACATTTCAAATTAGTGACAATTTTATGATGAATGAAAATTAAAAAAAAAACATATTATAGCATCAATTCTACTTCAGTGTCAAGTACGATTGTACCAGATATATTTGTTATTTGTCTGGTCAATAAATCCAGTCATTAACCGAATATCATAAGGCTACAATTGTCTTATTATTTTAGTTTTATATGGTATTTTTTTTTGTGTATAAAATGAGTAAAGCCAATGTATTTTCAGATCCAATAAATTTTATAAAAGAGTAATGTCTCCCCGATTTGTTTTCTTGGGTGGGGGTTCATGTTGCTCATCTTTTTAGTTTTGTGTGTTGTGTTTGTCTTTTCCTGTGTCTTGTGTGCCCAATGTTGCCAGTGTCTGGATTTTCCATTTTTTATTGCCCCTTCGATGTTCTCTTGACATTTTTTTCATGCTGAAATTTTTGTTTTAAGCATTGAGAAAGAAAAAAAATAGAGAGAAAAAAAACTGTACAACATGTATCTATGGAAAATTGATCTATTATAACTTATTAAGCATGATCTACTTATTATAACTAATTAAACGTGACTTACTTAATAATTGACCTAGAAAAAATTATGACATAATTAGGAAGAAGAGGACCATATGTGTATATTGAAATAAATATAAAAAAAACTTTATATCATTATTTATGCCTTTTTCTGTAAGAATACAAGTCTAATTTGATAAAATATGATTTTATATATTAATGTCTTTGAAAATGATTGTATAGAAAAAACTTAAATGTTAAAATAGAAAGGAGTACAGAATGGTGCTATTTGTTTTTCATTCTTGATCTAAGAAATCTAAAGAATGTACTCTTAACACCAATCAATGATCATACTGATGCCCTACATTGATTCTTGTTTTATTATACCCCCGCTCCCCGGAGGGGGAGGGGGGTATACTGTTTTACCTCTGTCCGTCCTTCCATCCGTCCAAGATATTTTTCGGCGCATTTTTCTCGGCAACTATCAATGGCAGAAATCTGATATTTGATCCCAAGCTTCATATAGGTATGCCATATTGTGGGTAGCGTTTTTGGACCCATCAGATTCCTACTTCCTGTTTGCCGACTTAGTTGGTTTTTATACACATTGAACATATATGCACATTTTTCGTCGCATTTTTCTCGGCAACTATTGATGACACAAATCTGATATTTGGTCACAAGCTTCATATTGGTACCCCATATCGTGGGAAGCGTTTTTGGACCCGTCAGATTCCTACTTCCTGTTTGCCGAAGAGCGGTGGTATCATACGTGAGCATTAGCTCAGTTCATCTTGTTATATCTTGAGAAAACGTCTTTTCCTTTCATTTTCTAGACAAATCCTTTAACATTTGTGAGAATGGTGCCCATTTTTAAGATGTCTGCAAAAACACATCAAAATTTTAAAGTGCTACAATTTCAACGAAAATTGATATTTAGAAGATTTTCGACCTGAGGAATGTGATAGTGACAAATGCGATTTAAAAATAGTGGCCATTGCAGCCATTATAGTGGCCATTTTGGCAGCTATTTTCAATATGGTCGCCAAAACACATAAAAAAATTCGAAGTGCTCCAATGCTCCAATTACATTTCTAAGATGGCTGCCAAAATGCGTAAATTTCGAAGTGCTCCAATTTCAACGAAAATTGATATGTAGGGTTTTTCCCACATGAAGAATGTGATAGTGACAAAAGCGATTTGAAAATGGCGAGTTATTTACATTTAATTTTGTAGAATCCAATTAAATTTTAAGGACATAAAAATAGTGTATGGATGAGCTCCTGCTTTTTTAAATATTTATATACAATAGCTAGCACAATTAAAATAACAAATGATTTCTAATATAGAACCCATATAAAGGCTTGCTAGAACACAAGCAAAATTATTGGCTGATTATTGACGACACAGCTTCTTTAAAGATTAGTCCATTTCAGTCATAGGAACTAATGAAAGTAATTTATACACAGATCTATGTAAATAGGCAGGGGACATTGGCTATGGCATAGCAATCTTGTTGGTGATTATAGCAAGAGTAGTTGGGTCTCTGTACTATCATCTTGGTCATAGTAATAATTTAAGTTTTAGATTTCAAACATTAATGTAATATTTTGTTGTCTGTTGTCTTCTCTCTCGGTCTCTCTCTCTATTTATAGTATCAACAATGCATATTTCTTAAAATTAAAATTGAAAATTAAGATCTGATGCTTCAGATAAATAGAACCGGAAAAAATAAAACAAATTGGGTTTGTCAGTGACTTGCGACAGGTCAGTGGTTTTCTTCGGGTACTCCGGTTTCCTCCACACATAAAACTGACTACCACAATATAACTGAAAGTGGCATTTTTTATATTTGTATTTTCATAGGACCCAACCTAAAATTGACTGTCATGAAATAGCATGCAAGTACTAATGCTTACACTTGTATCTTGTAGATATATTGTTTTAAGCCCTTTATTTTGTCTCACTACATGTACAATAATTAATCTGCATGTACTATGGTTAAATAATCATTCTATGAAATTTGCATCTTGAACAAAAAGTTAAGTATTGAATGCTGTTGTAGGTACATTGTATATAATTGTTTACCTGGATGTAGTAAGTTTCTGTAACAATATATATAGATAGGTAGAATACTATTATGATTGAATAACTTTCCATAAACAAACCTTTTATTAAAAAGAGGTATTAAAAAAAACCGCCCCAAGTCAATAACCTTTAGCTGTTTGAGATCTTACATCTTTATTGGGATTGGATTGTATAAATATATATTATATATATACACGTATATATAGAAATGAGGAAGCTGATTGTTCAAGATTCCTACATCTGTTCAGTGATAGAGTAGTCTTTACTTTAAATTAATATTAGAACTGTTGTTTGGATACTGTGATTGTCGAAGCAGAAAGTTAGAATTATTTTGTGAACAATTTATGGATTGAATTGTCAGATCTTGGTATGGTAATTTATTTTCATCTGTCTCTCAGGTAAATAGCAAATATCTAGTATTTTAGAAATTACTTTTTTAATGTAATTTAAAGTATAGATATTTCTCTTATATTACTTATGATTTTCAACTTACATAAGATATATACAAATTTATTTTTTAAACAGGATATTTCCAATATATTAAAAAAAAAAAATTCTTTATGTAATTGATTTAAGTGAACCATCACCTTTTTACTGCACAATGCGGTAGGCCAACTTCTCTTTGATGTGGTTGTCTTTTTTTATATGAATAAAATTAATTCTGAATATGAATTAAAATAACAATATGTTTTATTTATTATAGTAAAGACGAATGTTTGTTTTTATTTCTAATTAATTAATCATAATCTAGTTAGTTTTTAATTTAACTATGTTTATATAGTATGGTAGACCCAACCAGTGAATAAAGTTAATTATATAAAACTTGTTCCTCCCCCCCCCCCCCAGAAGCTGTAAATCAAAGAAGAACAGACAATACAATGGCTAAAAGAGAAAAAGAACAAAAGGAAAAAAAATTATCTCCAAAACACTACACAGATAACTAAAGATCGAGCTACACACACCCAATTAAAAATGTGGGGTGAACTCAGGTGCTCCACTAGTTACTCTTATTACAAACCTGCCCTCTTGAGTCCTCCTTACAAGCATTTTTCTTAGATGTAGAATTTTATCTCTAATGGAGAAATAAAAATCCACTATAAACTTTTATAATAATGTGTTTTATTAGATAAAAGTTCCAGTAAGATAATGAGTGTTTGTGTTTATGATGTTTAACGCCACTTTCGACAATATTTCAGTTATATCATGGCAGTCAGTTTTATTGGTGGAGGAAACTGGAGTACCCGGGGAAAACCACCGACCTGTCACAAGTTACTGAGAAACGTATCGAGTACACCTTTCCATGAATGGGGTTCGAACTCACAACTTTAGTGGTGATAGGCACTGATTGCACAGGTAGTTGTAAATCCAACTACCATACAATCACAACCATGGATAATGAGAATCTTACAAATAATAAGTCATTCCGTTGGAACTTGTTCCAGCCATGATATAGCCGAAAACTTGGGCATTTGGTGTTAAACAATATTCACTCACTCATGAGAATTATTCCCCTTTGCTATACCATAAATGATTTTTCGTTCTAATTAGAACAGTTTTAGTATAGTATTATACCCAGTACTGAATGTAATGATTTCTATATTTAATTAAGGATATACTAGCCATTACTTTTATCTCTTTTATTTACCAGCAAGGTGTTAACTTAAGCAATCTTATCTGAATGGAAATTATATTAGATCCCACAATGGATTCAATTCAGATTGTTATTATTAGAAATTGAGTTTGGACCAGTTGTGTGTGCTCTGTTATATTATTATATTCTTTTTACAGTCATATCTCTAGTTGAATTATCTGTTGTCGAGGTGTTTTGTTTTTTTTTAGAAATAAATGACTTATTTAACACTGGCTTTGATAAGTAAATAGTATAGATACCTTGGTTGCATACCTGGGGGAAAACAACTGTATTTCAGTAAATTGACATTGTAAAGCTTTTAGACAAACTGAAATTAATTCTATAAATGGTTTTTTAAGCTAATGATTAATTTTTAGAATTGTTTGTACATTAGATTTATATTATATAATGATTGCTTTTAGATTAATCTTGTATTATATATATATAGCCTGAATTATATAATGAGCATTTAGAATCATTAATGTTTTTGCTAATTAAAGTACTGCTGATAGCCCTTTCTGTTTATTAGGTACAACTGTATTGTATTTGCCAACGTCAATCATTGATTACTGCTGATAGCCCTTTCTGTTTATTAGGTACAACTGTATTGTATTTGCCAGCGTCAATCATTGATTACTGCTGATAGCCCTTTCTGTTTATTAGGTACAACTGTATTGTATTTGCCAGCGTCAATCATTGATTACTGCTGATAGCCCTTTCTGTTTATTAGGTACAACTGTATTGTATTTGCCAGCGTCAATCATTGATTACTGCTGATAGCCCTTTCTGTTTATTAGGTACAACTGTATTGTATTTGCCAGCCTCAATCATTGATTTTACTATAGCATTTTACAAGTTGACAGTCGGTAAAGCAAATATTTACATATAGAAATGTAATATATGGCAATTCATATTCTGCTGCTAACTTTCAATGCATATACTCTCCACTTTTTATTATCTAAAACATGGTTATATATAATCTAGCTGCTAAAGATGTTTTACAAAGCTATATTATTGTCATCCAATCAAAATGGGACTGCATTATTATCATCCAATCGAAATTGGGACTCGATTATTGTCTGACAATGTCATTCAATCAATATGGGGAACAGGTTATTGTCATCCAATCAAAATGGAGCTTAGATTATTATCATCCAATCAAAATGGGGGCTAGATTATTGTCATCCAATTGAAGTGAGGTCCAAATAATTGTCACCCAATCAAAATTTGATCTACTTTAGAATATGTTATAACTCATTAATGTGCAGGGTTTATACTTCTAACAAAGAAATAAAGGAAAATAGAAAATAACTTGAACTTAGTGTGGAAGCAAGCAAAGAAGGTTTTCCTTATATATTTTTTTGTGTATAAATGTTTTAGACCTTAAAATGAGCAGTTCATGTTGTTCATAGAAATAGATAAACTGGGTTGCTGAGCCAATATCAGTGAGCTTATTCATTATGACAATGTGATTTAACTGATAAGATTTTCCTTATATTTCTTTGTGTATGCATGTAAAATTGTTTTATACATTAAAATGATCAGTGCATGTATGTCACAAACTGGGTTGCTGAACCAATGATATCAGTGAGCTTATTCATTATGGCAATGTAATTTACAAATATAAAATGTATGGCAACTGAGTGAAGACACCCTCTAATTAGTGACCACTGTTGTGTGAAATTTGTTTTTTGTGTGGTTTTTTTCTTCCTTTTTCTTTTTTTTTCAAATTTGTGTCTTATTATTAACATATCTGACATTGACCCAAGGTAACTAAATGTAGGGTAACAGTATAATTAAATTAAAACACCCTCAACATTTTTTAATATTATTTATTTTTGTTGTATCGATTTAATTTTTGATTGAATTCAAATTGTAATATTATTTTACTCATTGACTTTATATGGATGTTAAAATAGTTATTAATCATCCTCTGATAGTGAACTGGCCGTGTTGTGAGTTACGTGTCATATGACATATCAGACCACCCTCTTTTGTTAGGGCTGGTTCAAATTGTTACAGCCTTTCATCAAAGCTCTATGGATCGAGAGGTCACCTGTCGTATAAGACCTCAGTTTTCTGGACATAAAATTTATAAAAGTACACCAGAACGGCATTCAAAGATCACCTGTCTTGTAAGACCTCATTTTTCACCCGACATAAAATTTATAAAAGTACACCAGAACTGAATACAAACATGACATCCTGCTTGATATGTTAATTAACTTAATATGTGAGTGTCTAATTTAAAGCCACCTGATGCGTTTTCGTAGATATCAATTAAGTTGATACAATTCAATTTCCCGATGTATTTAAATGTGTATACCAGTATAGATATGACAACACCGAAAGTTCTTTCTATAAATTAAATACATGTATAAAATGTAAATAAATATCAGATAGCGGTCCGGTGTAGTTTCTTAAAAATTATATACTTAACAATGTACTTCTCCTATTTTAGCTTCTTGGATTTTATTTTAGGTTTCCAAATACCGATTTGAGTTAAGGGCCATCGTGGTCGTGATCGCATGGAAATTGGATTTACAACTACCTGTGCAATCAGTGCCACATTATCATCATCACTAAAGCTATGAGTTTGAATCATGCTCATGCGGGTTGTACTCGATACAACTTTATGTGATGAAATTTGTCTGTGACTTGTGGCAAGTCAGTGGTTTACTCTGAGTGTGTTTGATTTACAACTACCTGTGCAATCAGTGCCTATAACCACTAAAGTTTTGAGTTTGAATCCCGTTCATGGCGATGTGTACTCGATACAACTTAATGTGATAAAGGTTGGTCAGTGGTTTTTTCCAGGTACTCCGGTTTCCCCCACCAATAAAACTGACTGCCACGATATAATTTAAAAATTGTTGAAAGTGGCGTTCAACACCATATCCTCCTCCTCTATCCTTCATTTGAGTTATGGCTCTTTTTCTTTCTATCAATTATGCATTTGGGAAAGTCGAGTTATTATTTTTAATTTTTTTTTTTTTATGTGCAAATGAGGAATAATTTTCTCATACAAGTTTGCAGAAACATGAAATATCAATAAAAGTTATTAATGAGTTTAAAATATTATTTGAAAACATTTGTGTCTGCTTATTAGTTAAATTGAGAATTGAATACCACCACTTGTCAAAACTTTGTAACACAAATTTGTCATAATTAATTAAGCTCAAAGAAAAAAAAATGGATAATTTATTGATCTATAAAGAACTGTCAAAGTACTTGAATCATTTCACCATATTCCATGGCTTGGTGGTTGCATATCATGTCCAATTAATTAAACACTTTGATCTATGTTGTACACCTAATTACTCAAGAGCTCTAAAACTTACCAGTAAAATATATGGCTCTTACTGATACAAAAACATGTTTTTTTACAAGAAATAAAGATATTTATTTTTGCTTTATGGTTATTTGTGAAAGGTCACCTTATAAATTACCCATGATTCAATTGGTATTGAGAAAGTGGTTTGACTAACTGGAAAAAGAAACTGTTCCATTGTTTGAATACAATTGTCTTTGTTTACAGGTGAATCCTATTGTTGGACATTTAAACTTTTTGATGTATGACTGGAAGAGAGGTCAATCAGTAATTGATTAAAACTCATTTGTAGGATATTGATCTTCATTGGTGTAAAAAAAAAAAATGATTTCCAATATATTTTGTATTAATCCTGCACAACTTGTTGGGGGGGAAGGGTGTCATATTTTGTATTAATCCTGCACAACTTGTTGGGGGGGAAGGGTGTCATATTTTGTATTAATCCTGCACAACTTGTGGGGGGGGAAGGGTGTCATATTTTGTATTAATCCTGCACAACTTGTTGGGGGGGAAGGGTGTCATATTTTGTATTAAGCCTGCACAACTTGTTGGGGGGAAGGGTGTCATATTTTGTATTAATCCTGCACAACTTGTTGGGGGGGAAGGGTGTCATATTTTGTATTAATCCTGCACAACTTGTTGGGGGGGAAGGGTGTCATATTTTGTATTAATCCTGCACAACTTGTTGGGGGGGAAGGGTGTCATATTTTGTATTAATCCTGCACAACTTGTTGGGGGGGGAAGGGTGTCATATTTTGTATTAATCCTGCACAACTTGTTGGGGGGGAAGGGTGTCATATTTTGTATTAATCCTGCACAACTTGTTGGGGGGGGGGGGGGGGGGGGAAGGGTGTCATATTTTGTATTAATCCTGCACAACTTGTTGGGGGGGAAGGGTGTCATATTTTGTATTAATCCTGCACAACTTGTTGGGGGGGGGAAGGGTGTCATATTTTGTATTAATCCTGCACAACTTGTTGGGGGGGGGGGGGGGTGTCATATTTTGTATTAATCCTGCACAACTTGTTGGGGGGGAAGGGTGTCATATTTTGTATTAATCCTGCACAACTTGTTGGGGGGAAGGGTGTCATATTTTGTATTAATCCTGCACAACTTGTTGGGGGGGGGGGGGAGGGTGTCATATTTTGTATTAATCCTGCACAACTTATTGGGGGGGAAGGGTGTCATATTTTGTATTAATCCTGCACAACTTGTTGGGGGGGAAGGGTGTCATATTTTGTATTAATCCTGCACAACTTGTTGGGGGGAAGGGTGTCATATTTTGTATTAATCCTGCACAACTTGTTGGGGGGGAAGGGTGTCATATTTTGTATTAATCCTGCACAACTTGTTGGGGGGGAAGGGTGTCATATTTTGTATTAATCCTGCACAACTTGTTGGGGGGGAAGGGTGTCATATTTTGTATTAATCCTGCACAACTTGTTGGGGGGGGAAGGGTGTCATATTTTGTATTAATCCTGCACAACTTGTTGGGGGGGGGGGGGGGGGAAGGATGTCATATTTTGTATTAATCCTGCACAACTTGTTGGGGGGGAAGGGTGTCATATTTTGTATTAATCCTGCACAACTTGTTGGGGGGGGGGAAGGGTGTCATATTTTGTATTAATCCTGCACAACTTGTTGGGGTGGCGGGGGGGAAGGGTGTCATATTTTGTATTAATCCTGCACAACTTGTTGGGGGGGGGGGGGGGGGAGGGTGTCATATTTTGTATTAATCCTGCACAACTTGTTGGGGGGGAAGGGTGTCATATTTTGTATTAATCCTGCACAACTTGTTGGGGGGGGGGGGGGGGGGAAGGGTGTCATATTTTGTATTAATCCTGCACAACTTGTTGGGGGGGAAGGGTGTCATATTTTGTATTAATCCTGCACAACTTGTTGGGGGGGGAAGGGTGTCATATTTTGTATTAATCCTGCACAACTTGTTGGGGGGGGGGGGGGGGAAGGGTGTCATATTTTGTATTAATCCTGCACAACTTGTTGGGGGGGAAGGGTGTCATATTTTGTATTAATCCTGCACAACTTGTTGGGGGGGAAGGGTGTCATATTTTGTATTAATCCTGCACAACTTGTTGGGGGGGAAGGGTGTCATATTTTGTATTAATCCTGCACAACTTGTGGGGGGGGGGGGGGGGAAGGGTGTCATATTTTGTATTAATCCTGCACAACTTGTTGGGGGGGGGGGGAAGGGTGTCATATTTTGTATTAATCCTGCACAACTTGTTGGGGGGGAAGGGTGTCATATTTTGTATTAATCCTGCACAACTTGTTGGGGGGGGGAAGGGTGTCATATTTTGTATTAATCCTGCACAACTTGTTGGGGGGGGGGGGGGGGAAGGGTGTCATATTTTGTATTAATCCTGCACAACTTGTTGGGGGGGAAGGGTGTCATATTTTGTATTAATCCTGCACAACTTGTTGGGGGGGAAGGGTGTCATATTTTGTATTAATCCTGCACAACTTGTTGGGGGGGGGGGGGAAGGGTGTCATATTTTGTATTAATCCTGCACAACTTGTTGGGGGGGAAGGGTGTCATATTTTGTATTAATCCTGCACAACTTGTTGGGGGGGGGGGGAAGGGTGTCATATTTTGTATTAATCCTGCACAACTTGTTGGGGTGGCGGGGGGGAAGGGTGTCATATTTTGTATTAATCCTGCACAACTTGTTGGGGGGGAAGGGTGTCATATTTTGTATTAATCCTGCACAACTTGTTGGGGGGGGGGGGGGGAAGGGTGTCATATTTTGTATTAATCCTGCACAACTTGTTGGGGGGGGGGGGGGGAAGGGTGTCATATTTTGTATTAATCCTGCACAACTTGTTGGGGGGGAAGGGTGTCATATTTTGTATTAATCCTGCACAACTTGTTGGGGGGGAAGGGTGTCATATTTTGTATTAATCCTGCACAACTTGTTGGGGGGGGGGGGGGGGAAGGGTGTCATATTTTGTATTAATCCTGCACAACTTGTTGGGGGGGAAGGGTGTCATATTTTGTATTAATCCTGCACAACTTGTTGGGGGGGAAGGGTGTCATATTTTGTATTAATCCTGCACAACTTGTTGGGGGGGAAGGGTGTCATATTTTGTATTAATCCTGCACAACTTGTGGGGGGGGGGGGGGAAGGGTGTCATATTTTGTATTAATCCTGCACAACTTGTTGGGGGGGGGGGAAGGGTGTCATATTTTGTATTAATCCTGCACAACTTGTTGGGGGGGAAGGGTGTCATATTTTGTATTAATCCTGCACAACTTGTTGGGGGGGGGAAGGGTGTCATATTTTGTATTAATCCTGCACAACTTGTTGGGGGGGGGGGGGGAAGGGTGTCATATTTTGTATTAATCCTGCACAACTTGTTGGGGGGGAAGGGTGTCATATTTTGTATTAATCCTGCACAACTTGTTGGGGGGGAAGGGTGTCATATTTTGTATTAATCCTGCACAACTTGTTGGGGGGGGGGGGGAAGGGTGTCATATTTTGTATTAATCCTGCACAACTTGTTGGGGGGGAAGGGTGTCATATTTTGTATTAATCCTGCACAACTTGTTGGGGGGGAAGGGTGTCATATTTTGTATTAATCCTGCACAACTTGTTGGGGGGGAAGGGTGTCATATTTTGTATTAATCCTGCACAACTTGTGGGGGGGGGGGGGGGAAGGGTGTCATATTTTGTATTAATCCTGCACAACTTGTTGGGGGGGGGGGGGGGGGGGGAAGGGTGTCATATTTTGTATTAATCCTGCACAACTTGTTGGGGGGGAAGGGTGTCATATTTTGTATTAATCCTGCACAACTTGTTGGGGGGGGGGAAGGGTGTCATATTTTGTATTAATCCTGCACAACTTGTTGGGGGGGAAGGGTGTCATATTTTGTATTAATCCTGCACAACTTGTTGGGGGGGGGGGGGAAGGGTGTCATATTTTGTATTAATCCTGCACAACTTGTTGGGGGGGGGAAGGGTGTCATATTTTGTATTAATCCTGCACAACTTGTTGGGGGGGAAGGGTGTCATATTTTGTATTAATCCTGCACAACTTGTTGGGGGGGGAAGGGTGTCATATTTTGTATTAGTCCTGCACAACTTGTTGGGGGGGGGGGGGGGAAGGGTGTCATATTTTGTATTAATCCTGCACAACTTGTTGGGGGGGAAGGGTGTCATATTTTGTATTAATCCTGCACAACTTGTTGGGGGGGAAGGGTGTCATATTTTGTATTAATCCTGCACAACTTGTGGGTGGGGGGGGGGGGGGGGAAGGGTGTCATATTTTGTATTAATCCTGCACAACTTGTTGGGGGGGGGAAGGGTGTCATATTTTGTATTAATCCTGCACAACTTGTTGGGGGGGAAGGGTGTCATATTTTGTATTAATCCTGCACAACTTGTTGGGGGGGGGGAAGGGTGTCATATTTTGTATTAATCCTGCACAACTTGTTGGGGGGGGGGGGGAAGGGTGTCATATTTTGTATTAATCCTGCACAACTTGTTGGGGGGGAAGGGTGTCATATTTTGTATTAATCCTGCACAACTTGTTGGGGGGGAAGGGTGTCATATTTTGTATTAATCCTGCACAACTTGTTGGGGGGGGAAGGGTGTCATATTTTGTATTAATCCTGCACAACTTGTTGGGGGGGGGGGGGGGGAGGGTGTCATATTTTGTATTAATCCTGCACAACTTGTTGGGGGGGGGGGGGGAGGGTGTCATATTTTGTATTAATCCTGCACAACTTGTTGGGGGGGAAGGGTGTCATATTTTGTATTAATCCTGCACAACTTGTTGGGGGGGGAAGGGTGTCATATTTTGTATTAATCCTGCACAACTTGTTGGGGGGGAAGGGTGTCATATTTTGTATTAATCCTGCACAACTTGTGGGGGGGGGGAAGGGTGTCATATTTTGTATTAATCCTGCACAACTTGTTGGGGGGGAAGGGTGTCATATTTTGTATTAATCCTGCACAACTTGTTGGGGGGGGGAAGGGTGTCATATTTTGTATTAATCCTGCACAACTTGTTGGGGGGGGGGGAAGGGTGTCATATTTTGTATTAATCCTGCACAACTTGTTGGGGGGGAAGGGTGTCATATTTTGTATTAATCCTGCACAACTTGTTGGGGGGGAAGGGTGTCATATTTTGTATTAGTCCTGCACAACTTGTTGGGGCGGGGGGGGGGGGGGGGGGGGGGGGAAGGGTGTCATATTTTGTATTAATCCTGCACAACTTGTTGGGGGGGAAGGGTGTCATATTTTGTATTAATCCTGCACAACTTGTTGGGGGGGAAGGGTGTCATATTTTGTATTAATCCTGCACAACTTGTGGGGGGGGGGGGGGGGGGGAAGGGTGTCATATTTTGTATTAATCCTGCACAACTTGTTGGGGGGGGAAGGGTGTCATATTTTGTATTAATCCTGCACAACTTGTTGGGGGGGAAGGGTGTCATATTTTGTATTAATCCTGCACAACTTGTTGGGGGGGAAGGGTGTCATATTTTGTATTAATCCTGCACAACTTGTTGGGGGGGAAGGGTGTCATATTTTGTATTAATCCTGCACAACTTGTTGGGGGGGGGAAGGGTGTCATATTTTGTATTAATCCTGCACAACTTGTTGGGGGGGGGGGGGAAGGGTGTCATATTTTGTATTAATCCTGCACAACTTGTTGGGGGGGAAGGGTGTCATATTTTGTATTAATCCTGCACAACTTGTTGGGGGGGAAGGGTGTCATATTTTGTATTAATCCTGCACAACTTGTTGGGGGGGGAAGGGTGTCATATTTTGTATTAATCCTGCACAACTTGTTGGGGGGGGGGGGGGGGGGAGGGTGTCATATTTTGTATTAATCCTGCACAACTTGTTGGGGGGGAAGGGTGTCATATTTTGTATTAATCCTGCACAACTTGTTGGGGGGGGGGGGGGGGGGGGGGGGGGGGGAAGGGTGTCATATTTTGTATTAATCCTGCACAACTTGTTGGGGGGGAAGGGTGTCATATTTTGTATTAATCCTGCACAACTTGTTGGGGGGGAAGGGTGTCATATTTTGTATTAATCCTGCACAACTTGTTGGGGGGGAAGGGTGTCATATTTTGTATTAATCCTGCACAACTTGTTGGGGGGGGGAAGGGTGTCATATTTTGTATTAATTCTGCACAACTTGTTGGGGGGGGGGGGGGGGAAGGGTGTCATATTTTTAGAGAGATTTTGTCATGTATTGGGAAGTTGGAATTTTGTTTATTTTAAAACCAGCTAAAATGACTTATAAATATATGAATAATCTAAAATTAGATAAATCTAGTAGAGGGTGTGAATTCTGTGTGAACTTGTGGAACAATTAATTAAAATAAAATAGAGGTTTTTGATATGAAACGAATATTATTTTTTTGGTAGGATAATTCATTCTCTCTGAGTATTGTCCTGTGGTTTTATTGCACATTAGATACAGTTGTTTACGTTTGTATTAATAATAGATGTTAGCCATGAGATTGATCATTTGAAAGTTGGTGAGAAATTCTCTTTTGTCACTTCAACTTACCATTTCACACCTTTGCCATTTTGTATTGGTTTCTGCTGAATATATAATTGGTATTATGTATACATAAGGAGCCATAGATCAGTAATGGTACATTTGCTATGAACAATTAGCAGAAAACTTTTCTGACAGATGAAGTTACATAATGGTCAAATAGTGTTTGTTTAGAAAAGATATGGTCAAAAACTTCCTGTTTCTTATTTATATATAATATCTACCAAGTCTTAGTAAGTTTAAAGTCAACCTTCATTATTTCAGTAAGATATACAGTCAGATTGTGATTATCTCGGTAAGATATACAGTCAGATTATGATTATCTCAGTAAGATATACAGTCAGATTGTGATTATCTCAGTAAGATATACAGTCAGATTGTGATTATCTCAGTAAGATATACAGTCAAAAAGTAATTATCTCAGTTAGATATACAGTCAAACAGTAATTATCTCAGTCAGATATACAGTCAAACAGTGATTATCTCAGTCAGATATAGTCAAACAGTGATTATCTCAGTCAGATATACAGTCAAACAGTGATTATCTCAGTCAGATATACAGTCAAACAGTGATTATCTCAGTCAGATATACAGTCAAACAGTGATTATCTCAGTCAGATATACAGTCAAACAGTGATTATCTCAGTCAGATATACAGTCAAATAGTGATTATCTAAGTATGATATACAGTCAAATAGTGATTATCTCAGTAAGATACACAGTCAAACAGTGATTATCTTAGTCAGATATACAGTCAAACTGATTATCTCAGTCAGATATACAGTCAAACAGTGATTATCTTAGTCAGATATACAGTCAAACAGTGATTATCTTAGTCAGATATACAGTCAAACAGTGATTATCTCAGTCAGATATACAGTCAAACAGTGATTATCTTAGTCAGATATACAGTCAAACAGTGATTATCTCAGTCAGATATACAGTCAAACAGTGATTATCTCAGTCAGATATACAGTCAAACAGTGATTATCTCAGTCAGATATACAGTCAAACAGTGATTATCTCAGTCAGATATACAGTCAAATAGTGATTATCTCAGTAAGATACACAGTCAAACAGTGATTATCTTAGTCAGATACACAGTCAAACTGATTATCTCAGTGAGATATACAGTCAAACTGATTATCTTGATTATCTCAGTCAGATATACAGTCAAACAGTGATTATCTTAGTCAGATATACAGTCAAACAGTGATTATCTTAGTCAGATATACAGTCAAACAGTGATTATCTGTCAGATATACAGTCAAACAGTGATTATATCAGTCAGATATACAGTCAAACAGTGATTATCTTAGTCAGATATACAGTTAAACAGTGATTATCTCAGTCAGATATACAGTCAAACAGTGATTATCTCAGTCAGATATACAGTCAAACAGTGATTATCTCAGTCAGATGTACAGTCAAACAGTGATTATCTCAGTCAGATATACAGTCAAACAGTGATTATCTCAGTCAGATATACAGTCAAACAGTGATTATCTCAGTCAGATATACAGTCAAATAGTGATTATCTAAGTAAGATATACAGTCAAATAGTGATTATCTCAGTAAGATACACAGTCAAACAGTGATTATCTTAGTCAGATACACAGTCAAACTGATTATCTCAGTCAGATATACAGTCAAACAGTGATTATCTTAGTCAGATATACAGTCAAACAGTGATGATCTTAGTCAGATATACAGTCAAACAGTGATTATCTCGGTCAGATATACAGTCAAACAGTGATTATATCAGTCAGATATACAGTCAAACAGTGATTATCTTAGTCAGATATACAGTCAAACAGTGATTATCTCAGTCAGATATACAGTTAAACAGTGATTATCTCAGTCAGATATACAGTCAAAAAGTGATTATTTTAGTCAGATATACAGTCAAACAGTAATTATCTCAGTCAGATACACAGTCAAACTGATTATCTCAGTCAGATATACAGTCAAACAGTGATTATCTTAGTCAGATATACAGTCAAACAGTGATTATATCAGTCAGATATACAGTCAAACAGTGATTATCTTAGTCAGATATACAGTCAAACAGTGATTATCTCAGTCAGATATACAGTCAAATAGTGATTATCTCAGTAAGATATAATAGTCAAATAGTGATTATCTCAGTAAGATACACAGTTAAATAGTGATTATCTCAGTCAGATACACAGTTAAATAGTGATTATATCAGTCAGATACACAGTCAAATAGTGATTATCTCTAAGAATTGTTTATTTTAGTAAGATATAAAATCAAATCTTGCTTATCTCAGTGAGATATTTGTCAAATAGTGATTATCTAAGCAAGATATACATTTATTTAACTGTGAATGTGATGTATGTCTTATTGATGGTATCACCATTGACCTTTGTCTCTATAGAACTTACATGTATCAGTAGCCATATAAGTAATTATAGAAAGTCATAAAATTGTGACCTTGTTAACCTTTGACTTTAATTCAACTTTGACAGACAGTCATCATTGTTACTGTATCAGAAAATTCGCAATTTTTTTTTTCAATGTTTCATGTGAAGAGAACATCTTTGGGTCATATACAACTTAGATTTGTGGTTTTATTTTCTTCATAAAATAATGAGAATTAATGATACTTTTTGTCATAACCCACAGAATAACAATAGATATTAAGGGCTATATATCAATCATATTTTCGTCACTTCAAGGCTACACATAAATTTGATTGAATTGAGAATGAAATTGAGTTTGAAATAAATTTGAAATTAAACCCCTTTAATAGTTTGAAATTATACCCCTTTAATAGACATCCTATATAACTCAAAAATGTATTTTAGTTCTTAAATGTTCAAATAGTAGTAAATTTGTTTAACCTGTGTATTCAATTATTTGTTTATTTTTAGACTTTTAATTCTGACAATGAACGAGAATACAACACTGATTCACACAAACCTTCAGTTATTCTAATCTTGTAAAAAAAAAATCACACGTAAAAAAAAGTTCTGAAATCATATTATATTCCCTCACAGCTCTGCAAGTTAATGGTCTTAACACAGATGATCTGTTATTATTGTTGTTCTGTAAAAACATGGAGGAAATATTACTTATATTAATATATTATATGAATTACTTTTAGTTTTGTTTATGTGAAAAAGATTACATAAAACATTCATAAACTGATAAGATATGAAATATTTATAGAAAATGTTATCATTAAGAATGTATTAAAAACATCAGGTTTGATTTATGGAGATCTAATTATTGTATGCATAATTTGTTTTGTTTATTGAGTGTTTACTTTACATGACTTTCATCCTGAGATGCAGGGGACCATCGTGATCGTATGGTAGTTGGATTTACAACTACCTATGCAATCAGTGCCTATCACAACTAAAGTTGAGTGAACCCCGCTCAGGAGAGGTGTACTCGATTTAGCATGTGATTAAATTTGTCTGTGACTTGTGGCAGGTCTGTGGTTTTCTCCTGGTACTCCGGTTTCCTTCACCAATAATACTGACCGCTACGATATAACTGAAATATTGTTGAAAGTGGTGTTAAACACTGTAATCCTAAACCTACTCTATATGATATTCGTGCAGAGGCACATTGACCATACAGGCATTTGGACAATGCCTGATGGGCTGCTCAGATAAGCAACATATTAATGAACAATGGGACTCCACAATACTGCTAATGTTGGCATTAAGCACCAATCAATCAATCAATGGGACGACTTGATAGGTGGCAGATGTTAGGGCCGGTTTTCAGTATATTTCACTACAGTAACTATATTGTCCTCATCTTATAAGGTTACTCCAATCAAAGGTCAGTCCTCTTTATCAAGCCAGATTTCAGATGAACTGAGATAGTAAAATACTACTAAATTATCCCCTTCAAGATAGGTCAGGTCACCCCTTATATATATTTTTTTATACAGAAAAGTATTCAATTAAACTATTTTGCCTCATTTTAAAGATAATTGTCAACTACTTGAGCAATTGAATGTTGCTTTGGGCATCTGGTTTTATTTCAACATGATCCATGCCTGTCTTTACTATGATCAGAGAGATCATATTCTGTAAAAAAAAAAAAATATATATATATTAATAAATGTCAGGCATTCAATCACATAAAAATATTATGCAGCTGAGTGTTGACAAAAAAACAGACTGATAACATTTTTAATATCAACTTTGCTAATAGTTAATGTCACAAAAGTCCATCCATCTGAGAAAACCTTGTCACCTTCTGGCTTCAAACATCATCAGGAGCATGCCCTTGTCATTTATATGCATAAAAGTGATTACTATAACTAATAGTCCTGAGTATGATACAAGTTTGTACAAAGTCAAACTGATAGGACACCAGAGACATGTTACTTATGCTTAAATCATCTTTGATGCTCAAGGTATCCTTTACATGATAATATTAAAAGATATCCTTGAAGATTACAATTCTATTATCTTTGTTATATCCCAGGGCAGATCAGACAACTTATTTTTATCAATACTATGAAATGGAGCAGCAATCTGTTTTAAGGGTTGTTTATTACAAATTCATTGCCAAATTTCATCATAACATTTTTTTTTATTTTTATTGTAAGGGTGGGTTTGACTTCTCATCATAAATTCACATCATGCCTGGGATAATTGTAAGGTTATGTATAAATAATATAGGAGAGCGAATTGTCAATCCACCTAGTATATAAGATTTCTTACAAAGTTACATAAACATTAAAATTAAGGATTAAAATATATATTTAAAAAAATGAGCATTAAATCTTTCAACTCTTGGAGTTTATGATTAAAATGTATTGATTAAATCTGATAAATAGAATGTTTTTAGATTAAAGATTACACTTCAAATAGATAACAGTGCAAAAAAGTTGTGAAGAATTAGGATGCATTAATAGCAGCAACCATCTTTTTATTATTTGAATTTTGATGTTTCCAAAAACTAAAAATGTTTAATGAATTTATCAATTAATTTACTTTTATATATACTTTCATATCATATAATTATACCCCCGCAACGAAGTTGTAGGGGGGGGTATACTGGTTTCACCATGTCCGTCCGTCTGTCTGTAGACAAATCCTATGTCGTACGATAACTTGAGTTGTGTTTCTTAGAATCTTTTATTGGCTCTTTACTGGTGAAGAGAGGAGGATCCCTTTCTTTTATGACGATTATCACTTTTGCTGTTCCAGAGTTATTGGACTTGATATGACGGAAAATAGGATTTTTACCCTATGTCGTATGATAACTTGAGTAGTGTTTCTCAGAATGTTTTGAAATTTTATCAGCAGCTTACCGGTGAAGAGACGAGGATCCCTTTCATTTTTGACGATTTTCACTTTTGCCGTTCCAGAGTTATTGGACTTGATATTACGGAAAATAGGATTTTTACGCTATGTCGTATGATAAGTGTTTCTCAGAATGTTTTGAAATTTTATCAGCAGCTTACCGGTGAAGAGAGGAGGGTCCCTTTCATTTTTGGTTGGAACAATCAGTAATGTTTTGGTTATGGAAATAGGTTGGACAGATGTGGGGAGCGGGGGGTATATCTTAGTGAGCTGTGCTCACAGTAATGCTAGTTACATTTACAAATTAACAATGCTAAACATATTTTATTTACAAAAACACCATGAAAGTTCTATAATTATGAATAATTAATTAGATGTCAAACTGACACGACCTAGAGAGTTCCTGTATAACTCGTTGATCTGAAGTTCTTCCATAAAAATATTTAATAAGAAAACTAATTATATTACTTGACCAAATATTCTGACACCAAGGACTATAATTATTGACATCACCGCTTCTAATGCAAATTGGTTATATATTGTGAATTGTGTAATAAACTCTTAATGCAATGACAATGACCATTGTATAAATCAATACTGTGAACCATAAAATGTATTGTAATAATTGTACAAAGCTATCAAATTATTAAAAGTCTAAAATGATTTATTGACACTGATAGGTATTTTAAATACAGTAGTACCCATCTTATAAGACCCCTCTCACCAAAGGCCACACCTATTAAACAAACAGATTTCAGATGTACTGAGATAGTTAAATACTAGGAAATTGCCCTCCTCTTATAAGCACACTTTTTCATTGCAAAGAGGGTGATATTATATGATGGGAGTACTGTACATAAATACTAATAAATTGTCCCACCCCTCTTATAAGGCCACTTTTTCATATCTTAAAAGAGGGGGACTACTGTTCATAAAAGGAATGTCTTAAACATGTATGGGGTTTGTTAGTGTTTAATGCCACTGTTTGCATTGTTTCACTTAGATCATGTGGAGGGTTGACACCGGTTGCATAGACAGTTATAAATCCAACTATCTGTGTACAAATAACAATACAATCATGTCCACGACATCCCCTCTTAAACACATGTTGAAACAAAGAGCATTACAAACCTACAAGGCTTATTCCATGTGGCAATTTTAGTAAAAACCAAAATTGTGGTCAAAGCAACGAAAATATATCTATAAAAAAAAAAATTCCCTATCAATGTGAACAAACCACAATGAATATCAGATACGAAAACCTGGCAAAAACTTATTTCTGTGGCTGGAAAATATCTGACAATAGAAGATTAATAAATAACATGAGAGGCAGACAACTGGAAATTTGTTGTTTCTTACAATTTGTTTTTAATATTTCAAACATTTAATCAGATATTAGTATGACATGGCTAGCCAACCATGAAGACAACAAAACACACTGTATTATACATACTATCAGAAAAAGAATTGATAAGAAGCAAAGAGACATGATTCATATTCATTGTCTAAAGCAAATAAAATCCAGTCAACTCTGCTTTTTTTGTGTTGAGTCCAAGAAATCAACAATTTTACTTAAATTTGGTCAAATATTGAGTTTATATGTGGCACGTACATTTATATTTGACGACTGCGACAAAACAGAATAAAGGGAGCATATTTTTTTTCAAGTTAGCTAGACCAGGAAACCACAAAATGATAATAAAATAATTTCACATGTTTGAAGTCAATAAAAAAGACCTTGAAGTGGCTTAAAGTTGGGTTATTAATAAAACGACCTCGACCTGGTTTAATGTTGGGTTATCAATTAAAAAAAAAATTTGACCTGGTGTAAAGGTTGGTTATTAATAAAAAAAAGACCTTCCCCATGTTTTAAAATGGGGATGATTCAGCAAGAACAGTTGTCATGTTTTGACTAGGGGTCAATGTGTCTTGAAACAGGAACACTTGAGTTGAATATCAGGGTTTGAATCTGCATCAGTTGTGTAAGGCTTGTGGTCAAAAGTCAAGGACCACTCTGTCATCCAATGTGAACCCTTAAAAAAAGGATTTGACCTCTTACAATGACTTATTTCATAAATTTGAAATGAAAAGGGTTATTAATTAGATACATAGTGAGAGCTGTTAATTTTATCTGCAGTAAGAAAGAGATATTAGTATTTATAGATTAGATTACACAAATATTCTGATAAAATTTGGATATGTATAATTTGTTTGTATTAGGAAATTAACCAAATAAAATGAAACAAGCAATTTGTTTTGTTCAAATATAAATATGTCAAATTGTCCTTTGAAGGGAAAATTATAGGTACATGTATATGCTGGGGGTCAAATGTATCAATGCCATTGTCAAGGTTATTAACTTGTATGTAATAATATTAGTACCTATATTATATTACTTCAGCAGATGGGTATGTAGCTTTTGTGATTTACAGACTTTACTTTCATGAATGTGGGATCAAGAGAAATTGACTATAATCTGACATTTGTTTCAATAATCTGATATATGATATGACACTCATCTTCAATAGGGCCCATCGTGGACGTGATCGTATGGTAGTTGGATTTAGACCTACCTATGCAATCAGTGCCTATCACCACTAACGTTGTCAGCTCGAATCCCGTTCTTGGAGAGGTGTACTCGATGCAACATTATGTGATAAAGTTTGTCAGTAACTTTAGACAGGTCAGTGGTTTACTCTGGGCACTCCGGTTTCCTCCACCAATAAAATTGATCACCACGATATAACTGAAATATGGCATTAAATATCATTTCCCTAACCTTCATCTTCAATAGAGATCACTTTTCAAGATGGGTCCAACTATTGAAATAATGCTGAAAATAAAGGCTAGTAACTGTTGTGAAAATTATTTATAGTTTGGTGAACCTGCCCTTCTGGGGGAGACATTTTGTTTGGTGAACCTGCCCTTTTGGGGGAGACATTTTGTTTGGTGAACCTGCCCTTTCTGGGGGAGACATTTTGTTTGGTGAACCTGCCCTTTCTGGGGGAGACATTTTGTTTGGTGAACCTGCCCTTCTGGGGGAGACATTTTGTTTGGTGAACCTGCCCTTCTGGGGGAGATATTTTGTTTGGTGAACCTGCCCTTCTGGGGGAGACATTTTGTTTGGTGAACCTACCCTTCTGGGGGAGACACTTTGTTTGGTGAACCTGCCCTTCTGGGGGAGACATTTTGTTTGGTGAACCTGCCCTTTCTGGGGGAGACATTTTGTTTGGTGAACCTGCCCTCCTGGGGGAGACATTTTGTTTGGTGAACCTGCCCTTTCTGGGGGAGACATTTTGTTTGGTGAACCTGCCCTTCTGGGGGAGACATTTTGTTTGGTGAACCTGCCCTTCAGGGGGGGGAAATTTTGCTTGGTGAACCTGCCCTTCTGGGGGAGATATTTTGTTTGGTGAATCTGCCCTTCTGGGGGAGACATTTTGTTTGGTGAACCTGCCCTTCTGGGGGAGACATTTTGTTTTATCTATCCATTACATGTAACTCCTTCTACATTTAAAATAGAAATTCATTAAAACTTTTGCATGCTTATCATAATTAGATTTACATGAATCAAACCATTTTTATAAAAGTACCTGTACTTGATATTTTGACTTGGAATATTGTATCAAAAAGTTTGTACATGGAGCTTTTCCTACATTTTAAATGGGAGTTTGGTTGTTTAAACATTATGGAGATATGCATATTGTGTTGGCAGATTGATTGAGTTTTGAAAGCGTTATTACTCTCTTTGACATGTTTCTAGAATAAAATTCACAGGGTACATAGAACATTTTATTAAAAGTTTGTATGTGGAGTGCCTATATTAACAATTTGATTTTAAAATGTGCACTTGTGTACTTATAGATTGCACATAACTTTCTGCACAGTATTTTTCCAAAGAGATGAAGAATATAGGGGAGTTGAATGTTTATGTGTCCAAAATAACCCTGAATTTATTTTAATTTCAGTGTATCAGATGCTCCTTGATCCATGCATGACCATGTCGTTAAGTTTATTATCTTCTGATGACAAGCTTAACACTACTGACATGAGTTCTTAACCTGATATTCACCTCTAGTATTAAGATGCCTACCCATTTCACCTGTCAGTACATTATAGCTGTTGGGGCTTTCTTTCCCTATTAATTCTGGTGGTTACGATAAGGCTGAAAATTTGCTGTAAGTGGTGTTAAACATCAATAATCCTAACCCTGATGGTTCTCTTAATCTTTAAAATGATTCCTTTGCTTCTCTATGTATAGTTCTTCAACTTGCACATTTAGAGTCCATTACCAGTAATGTGGCCATGGAAAGGTGTACTCTACATACCATCTTATGTGATAAAGTTTGTTACTGACTTACAGAACTCTGATGGTTCTCTTTTTCAATAACCCTAACCTTGATGACTCTGTTTCTTTTAAATGATTGTTCCACTTCTCCATGTCTATTTCTTCAACCTATGCAATCAGAGACCACCATCAGTAATGTGGGCATGGAAAGGTGTACTCTATATTATATCTTATGTGTGATATAGTAGGATATTGACTCGCAGATCTCTGGCCTCATGGTAAAAAAACGTATGAGTACGAGGTTCGTACATGTAGAGGTTCGTACATGTGAGGTTCGTACATGTAGAGGTTCGTACATGTGAGGTTCGTACATGTAGAGGTTCGTACATGTGAGGTTCGTACATGTAGAGGTTCGTACATGTGAGGTTCGTACATGTAGAGGTTCGTACATGTAGAGGTTCATACATGTAGAGGTTTGTACATGTGAGGTTCGTACATGTAGAGGTTCGTACATGTGAAGTTTTTACATGTACTCTGAAATCGTCCAATTTACTGGATATGATGTTCTGATTGGATGTTTTTCAAGTAGAGGTGCAAAACACAAACTCATAGATTTTATGAACATGTGGCCATGCAGGTTTCTTCCACCAATAAAAGTGACTGTTAGCATGATTTAACTGTAATATTGGCTTTCATGATTTAACTGTAATATTGGCTTTCTGTGTTGTATAACACTATGAGTCTTGACTTAATCCAGAGATCTTATTGGCTGGTCATTTATGCTCGGTTGCTTCTGATCCATCATTGTTGACATTTCAATGAAGAAGATTATTTTATAGGAAACCTTCACACATTGTCTTGTTTTGGTTTTATATTTTTTTCTTTTTTTTTCTTTTGATTTTTTTCATATAATTTCAGGAAATTAATTTGTAAAATTTGTTCACACCACAATACATTTTGTATAGCTGAAATACTGCTAAAGTTGGCATTGAATACCAATCAATCAATTAATGAAAATATATTCTGGTTTGTTTTTTGTTTTTGTTTGTTTGTTTTTTTTTGAGGGGAGGGGTTTCTTGAATGTTTTTACCTCAATAGTACAATCCTCACTGTACAAGTAAACCAGAGAGACCATTTGATTTTGTTATAGATTGAAAACAGAAATATTACAATGGAGGTCTATATTATACTCATGGGTATTTTTTCCCACACATCAAAAAATCATTATTTTGATTTAAGAGGAATCATATTGAATTATCCTGGGTTTTTTGTTTAGTGGACAATAAAATATGAACACTAATTAGAAGATAAAAGGATATACACATCATTAAAATAGATTTATCTAATCCCAATACAGTCCTAAGCTATCACTGTATAAATTTATTTAGGTGCTGTCTTGGTCATGATCATATGGTCCTTGGATTTACAAATACCTGTGCAATCATTGTCTATCATCACTAATGTTGCAAGTTCGAATCCCATACAGGGGAAGTGTACTTGATACAACATTAAGTTTTTCTGTGACTTTCAGTGGTTTTCTCCGGGTACACCAGTTTCCTCCACCAATAAAACGGACTGCCACAATATAACTGAAATATTGTTGAAGGTGACGTTAAACAGCATAACCCTAACCCTATAATTTTTTTGGTTAAAATTTCTTTAATTAAAAAAAAGCTTGAACAGGAAAACAATTAATTTTTGTTTATGATAAAAAAATGTTTTTGTAATATAATTCCTTTAATTGTGTTTTGATTAAATGTTATTAGGGCTTAATCGTGTCAAAAGGAGGATGCAAGCTCCTTATGTTAAAAGTACATTGTCAGTTTATTTTTATAAACCAATAGGGTAAACGAAGTTAATTTTACACGTTTTTCCTATAATTATATTATGGTATTAAAATTGAATGGATGTCAACTCAGTTTATTGATAAAAAAAATTTTTTTATTGCCATACGTTTTACTAACTCATATTATTTTTTTTATTTCTAAATCCACTTTGATCACAAGTATTCAGAATTTATTTCAAGAATTATGTGCTTTCTAAATTATTCCCAGATTGGATATTAAACTTTCTCAAATGATTTATTGATATTGAATTTAAAAATAGATTTCAACAACAAAAAAGATGCGTAGAAACAGAATTGCGATATTGAGGGTATGGTAATATAATTTCAGCGTCACTTGATATTCTTTGTACCAGTTGAATCGTCCTAATGTATATTAGTATAGTAATAATTAGTTCCACAATGATATAACCATGTAGTCCTATTAATTAGATAGACCTAGATGGCAGGTTAAGCATAAACCATGATCAGCTGTAAGAGTTCTGTTAGTAGATTAGTTTTAAGAAGTGATGAAACTGTATGAAATTTTAGTAAAGAGCTACTTTAGGGTTTATGGTGTTTAATGCCACTTTCAACTATATTTCAGTTATATCATGATGGTCAGTTTTATTGGTGAAGGAAACCGGAGTACCTGTAGAAAGCCACAGACCTGCCACAAGTCACTGACAAACCTTAACACATAATGTTGTATCGAGTACACCCCTCCAGAGTGGGATTCGAACTCAAAACGTTAGAGATGGAACTCTTATGATATTTTTAGTTAAGAGTTACTTCATATTCTCAATGCATCTATGTGTAGATATAGACAATATTAGTGGAATGTCTTAAAATATAAAGTTGATGTTGATGCTTAAAAATTGGGAGAAAGGCGATGGTCATTTCTCTATGGATGTTTTGTCTAGATTTCCAAATGGTTGATGTTTTTATGCTCTGTGTGCTTTCTGTGCATCTCAGCTGTGTGGATGATATCTTTGAAAGAAAAACAAAATTAAATAGATTTTATTTACCGTACAGCAACCAAATAAATTGATACAAGACCAAACTATACTTCTTCTTTCATCAGAAAACTATGATTAAACATTATATGTCTCATTTCCTACAAAATTTAATATCAACATGGTCAAGTGTCCCCAGATGTATTTGCTTACCAGTAGTAAAGAAATCAACATAACAATTGGCTCTGACACGTTCACTCTGGAGCATTATAACAAGTCATCAGGAGACTCTAGCTTATCTGTTTTACTAACAGGATTAAGAGAAACTATTCTCATGTCATGTCACATGTTTCTGACCACACAAATGTCCTTGAAAAAAATGTAGATATCTAATTTAAGCGCATGACACCGTTTATGGAATAACCTTCATCAGTTTCGCTCAAAGTCACAAGTCAAAAACATCATTCTCCCACAAAAAAGTCGAATTGTTTCATTTTAGCAATAAAGATTTGAAAATAATGTACTTATTAAGGTATATACACTGCGCACAATGTCCTGTAATACATCAGACACATCAACAACTGTGGTAGCAGTTTGACTCTTAGCTCAACAACTGTGGTAGCAGTTTGACTCTTAGCTCAACAACCGTGGTAGCAGTTTGACTCTTAGCTCAACAACCGTGGTAGCAGTTTGACTCTTAGCTCAACAACCGTGGTAGCAGTTTGACTCTTAGCTCAACAACCGTGGTAGCAGTTTGACTCTTAGCTCAACAACCGTGGTAGCAGTTTGACTCTTAGCTCAACAACCGTGGTAGCAGTTTGACTCTTAGCTCAACAACCGTGGTAGCAGTTTGACTCTTAGCTCAACAACCGTGGTAGCAGTTTGACTCTTAGCTCAACAACCGTGGTAGCAGTTTGACTCTTAGCTCAACAACCGTGGTAGCAGTTTGACTCTTAGCTCAACAACCGTGGTAGCAGTTTGACTCTTAGCTCAACAACCGTGGTAGCAGTTTGACTCTTAGCTCAACAACCGTGGTAGCAGTTTGACTCTTAGCTCAACAACCGTGGTAGTAGTTTGACTCTTAGCTCAACAACCGTGGTAGCAGTTTGACTCTTAGCTCAACAACCGTGGTAGCAGTTTGACTCTTAGCTCAACAACCGTGGTAGCAGTTTGACTCTTAGCTCAACAACCGTGGTAGCAGTTTGACCCTTAGCTCAACAACCGTGGTAGCAGGTTGACCCTTAGCTCAACAACCGTGGTAGCAGGTTGACCCTTAGCTCAACAACCGTGGTAGCAGTTTGACCCTTAGCTCAACAACCGTGGTAGCAGTTTGACCCTTAGCTCAACAACCGTGGTAGCAGTTTGACTCTTAGCTCAACAACCGTGGTAGCAGTTTGACCCTTAGCTCAACAACCGTGGTAGCAGTTTGACCCTTAGCTCAACAACCGTGGTAGCAGTTTGACCCTTAGCTCAACAACCGTGGTAGCAGTTTGACCCTTAGCTCAACAACTGGTAGCAGTTTGACCCTTAGCTCAACAACTGTGGTAGCAGTTTGACCCTTAGCTCAACAACTGTGGTAGCAGTTTGACCCTTAGCTCAACAACTGTGGTAGCAGTTTGACCCTTAGCTCAACAACTGTGGTAGCAGTTTGACCCTTAGCTCAACAACTGTGGTAGCAGTTTGACCCTTAGCTCAACAACTGTGGTAGCAGTTTGACCCTTAGCTCAACAACTGTGGTAGCAGTTTGACCCTTAGCTCAACAACTGTGGTAGCAGTTTGACCCTTAGCTCAACAACTGTGGTAGCAGTTTGACTCTTAGCTCAACAACTGTGGTAGCAGTTTGACTCTTAGCTCAACAACTGTGGTAGCAGTTTGACTCTTAGCTCAACAACTGTGGTAGCAGTTTGACTCTTAGCTCAACAACTGTGGTAGCAGTTTGACTCTTAGCTCAACAACTGTGGTAGCAGTTTTGACTCTTAGCTCAACAACTGTGGTAGCAGTTTTGACTCTTAGCTCAACAACTGTGGTAGCAGTTTTGACTCTGAGCTCAACAACTGTGGTAGCAGTTTTGACTCTTAGTTCAACAACTGTGGTAGCAGTTTTGACTCTTAGCTCAACAACTGTGGTAGCAGTTTGACTCTTAGCTCAACAACTGTGGTAGCAGTTTGACTCTTAGCTCAACAACCGTAGTAGCAGTTTGACTCTTAGCTCAACAACTGTGGTAGCAGTTTTGACTCTTAGCTCAACAACTGTGGTAGCAGTTTTGACTCTTAGCTCAACAACTGTGGTAGCAGTTTGACCCTTAGCTCAACAACTGTGGTAGCAGTTTGACCCTTAGCTCAACAACTGTGGTAGCAGTTTGACTCTTAGCTCAACAACTGTGGTAGCAGTTTGACTCTTAGCTCAACAACTGTGGTAGCAGTTTGACTCTTAGCTCAACAACTGTGGTAGCAGTTTGACTCTTAGCTCAACAACTGTGGTAGCAGTTTGACTCTTAGCTCAACGACTGTGGTAGCAGTTTGACTCTTAGCTCAACAACTGTGGTAGCAGTTTTGACTCTTAGCTCAACAACTGTGGTAGCAGTTTTGACTCTGAGCTCAACAACTGTGGTAGCAGTTTTGACTCTTAGTTCAACAACTGTGGTAGCAGTTTTGACTCTTAGCTCAACAACTGTGGTAGCAGTTTGACTCTTAGCTCAACAACTGTGGTAGCAGTTTGACTCTTAGCTCAACAACCGTAGTAGCAGTTTGACTCTTAGCTCAACAACTGTGGTAGCAGTTTTGACTCTTAGCTCAACAACTGTGGTAGCAGTTTTGACTCTTAGCTCAACAACTGTGGTAGCAGTTTTGACTCTTAGCTCAACAACTGTGGTAGCAGTTTTGACTCTTAGCTCAACAACTGTGGTAGCAGTTTTGACTCTTAGCTCAACAACTGTGGTAGCAGTTTGACTCTTAGCTCAACAATTGTGGTAGTAGTTTGACTCTTAGCTCAACAACTGTGGTAGCAGTTTGACTCTTAGCTCAACAACTGATAGATTGATTGTTGTATAACGTCAAGTGAGTTACTTGAGTTACATAAGAAGAGACGTTTAGGATTTCCTACTTTATTTTCTTGGTCTTTTGTTGTGTTCTGTGATCTGGAGGTGAGAGGTGATTGTTCATTTTGTTGATATAGATGGAATTGATGACTATCACTGTTTAATTTTACTTTCTTAACAAATGATAGTGATATGAACCAACCTAAAAGGGATGCTAAGAACCCTTTACACAGAAAAGCAGCATTGTGGTGTAATGGTTAACATGTTTGCTTGCTTCAGGTGCAGTAGGTCTTGACTGTTTTGAGTCTCAGTCAGGTCAAACTGAAGACTATTAAATTGGTATTAATGATGGAGCAGCATGTTGGGCTGAGCATTATGAAAAATTCAACTTTATTTTAGCTGATTGGTCTAGTACAAAGTTGAACATAAGTTCATTGAAATGCATCTTGTTCTCACCAAGATATGGCTGAAAAATTACTGATTTGGTGTTACACACATCCATTCATTAACTGTATATTGAAAACATGTTTCTTATTATAGTAATTGTTAAATCGTCACCTACACTTCAACTCCTTCAACAACTCTAACTCCTTCAACAACTCTAAACCATTTTGTAGAAGTTTAACACTTATATTTTATTATTGTTTACAAAGGATTAATACATGTAGCAATACAAGTACAGATATATACAGATCATATATCTTATATAATTTTCATTTAGGTCAATTATTGATAAGCTACATCTATAATAATTGCTTCCTTCCACAACTCTCTCTCGGTGTTAATCTAGGATAATTCCTCTAGGATTTAATAAAAGTAGTGATACATATGATGTTTTTGCCTGAACTTGTCTGTGAAAAGAACAAAATTAATGTGTATTTTATTTCTGACAAAGGAGATCTGTTAATTAGGAAAATTGATAGAAATATGAGGAATTTCACTTCTTTTAAATACCTCTTACTTAGAACATTGCGTCTATCACCAATTGTGTCATACATGAGCTATTTACACTTTTGTCCTCTTTTGAAACCATTGAACCATTTTAAAAGATACTTGGCTGGAGTGATCCTCACATATTGTATTTCTACTAAATATGTTTTTTGTGTTGATTGGAAATCTAATAAGGCCACCATTTTGAGTAATTTGTTGGTTGGAAATCTAATATGGCCACCATTATAAGTAATTTGTTGATTGAAAATCTAATATGGCCACCATTATAAGTTATTTGTTGACTGAAAATCTAATATGGCCACCATTATAAATAATTTTTTTATTAGAAATCTAATATGGCCACCACTATAGGTGATTTGTTTATTGGAAATCTAATATGACCACCACTATAGGTAATTTGTACCATAGCAACCTGTGGGAAAATGTATAAAAAGCAACAAATACAACACACATGCTTAGGCATAAACTACACATGTATAATAAATGATTATTGTATTACCCTTTTTTACAATGCTGAGTAAAAAAATATTACGGTGAAGAATGAAATTTCAAGATGACCACAAATTCAAAGCAAATTTATATATGTCTGTACATGTACAGGAAAAATATGATAGAAATCTTCTTCTCTCAACTTACTGACCCAATCGAAAATCAGCATGTTTGGTCTATAGCAGGAAACAGACATCATCATCATTTTATATACAGGAATTGATTCTTTTAGAATCAAAGGGGATGTTGTGGTCATGATTGTATAGTAGTTAAATTTACAACTACTGCTACCTATGCAATTGGTGCCTATCACCACTAAAGTTGTAAGTTTGAATCCTACTCATGGCGAGGTGTACTGGGTACTTGATACTACATTATGCGATAAAGTTTGTCATTGACTTGTGGCAGATTGATGGTTTCCTCTGTCAATAAAACTGACTGCCACAATATAGCTGAAATATTGTTGAAAGTTGCATTAAACACCAAAACCGCTCCTCCCTTCCTCAATAGATAAAATTGACCATTTGCTATAAGTGTTATCTAGGTACTTGTCGCATCACAATAAATGTCACCTCTCTTTAAGAATGCCAAGTGAAATGGTTTTGATATCTAGATAATATTATTTGTAAATTTATTACATTACATCTCTGTAACAAACTAAGAAGGAATCAGAAAGATTTTGGAAACAAAAAACAACAAAAAAACAGAATTTGAAATAAAATAAAATTGTAGGAAACAGTCAAGGAAACTAAATGACATCTGACTTTTAAAAGTAGCTTTTAAGGAAAGATAGCTGTGTTAGAATCATTAATTGTATTTTAACTGGTGTTTTGATGAGATAAACGGTCATCTCCATCCTGACAGGATTTCCTGCACTGAAAGTCACTGATTGCAGAGATTGATAGAATATTTCAAAATAGAGGACGACAGGTTTTTTTAGCTTGATTGTTTTTGTGCCAGTGTGGTTAATGCAATATCATCATATAATAGAAATGTTATAATTGAGGGAGTTAGGATTATGGTGTTTAATGCCACTTTCAACAATATGTCAGTTATATCGCGGCGGTTCTTAAAATTGGAGTGAACTGTTTGTTTTATTGTTGCAATCTTAATACAATGTAATCTTAAATCAAGTTAATATGTGTTGTAATTAGAGTTTAAATTACTTTAAATTTGATGATTGTAAAATTAATTTTCTTTGTTTGTTTACAAATGACAATATTAACAGAATTAATTTGTTTTGTTGTGACATTTGGATCGTCCTACGTAAGTCAGGAGTAACGAAAGAAGAAATTTATGTGCTTGTAATTTTCACATATGGAGAGTAATATTATCTTGTCCATCAACATTTCAACTTTCATAGCAACAATTCTAATATTTAAAGGAATTATTAATAAGAAAGAGAATTGTATCAAGTCTATACAGTTACCAATATGAATTTAGTCAAGTACATGTGTCCTTGTTTTTATGTCCTGGTACCCTTTATCAATTTTGAGTCACTAATTTCCTTCTATCAATAATATTAGCTGGAACAACTGGTGCCCTGTTAGCCTTATCAGATTGAACCCGCTGATACACCCATTAGGTTTAGAATCATTGATGTGGTGATATTCTTATCAGTCTTGGAACCGATTAGCTTTGTTGTACCCTAATCAAAATAAAGCCATGTAACCCTGGTACCTAATCAATTTACTGTATATGAAAAATGAATGAAGAGATGAAATTGCGATCATGTCATAAAATCGTTTTATTACTAAAAAAAATAATTTTGTTTTGCATATTTTATTTTATATTTTCTGGTATGACAGGCTTGATAATTAATTTGGTAGCTTTTATATTTAGAAATGTTTATAGTAATTGACAGTGACGATATAACTGAAATATTGTTGAAAGTGACATTAAACACCATAACCCCTAACCTAGTAATTAAAGGTATACTAGTTTATCAATGTATAAGGTTACTGTTTAATCCTTCTTTTAGACTATGATCCTGTTAATTGATATCTTTTATAATACTGGTACTTGTGTGTAAAGTATATTTGTGTTATATCATGTCCACTAAGTAAATCGTTACAATAAGGAGAGAAGTCTTGTATCTTGTTCAAGTTTGTGACAGACATTTTGAGAGTAAAGAAGGAAGTCTTATATCTTGAACAGGTTCGTTGCAGTTATTTATTTTATATATATAGAAAAACCAGTTTATCAAACTTATATAAAATGGGAGTTTTTTTTTCTCTCTCTTTAATATCAATTTTGTGTTTTATTTACTTGTGTATTTGACTTAATTTGACACTACCATAAGATTCAAGTATTTTGAAAAGTATTAATGTACATAATTATTACCCATGTGCTGTCGGGGTAATGATTGTATGGTAGTTTTTAACTACCTTTGCAATCGGTGCCTATCACAACTAAATCCCACTCATGGTGAGGTGTTCTCGATACAACATTATGTTATAGAGTTTGTCAGTGACATGCAGCAGGTTGGTGGTTTTCTCCGGGTACTCCAGTTTCCTCCACCAATAAAACTGACCGCCACGATATAACTGAAATAATGTTGATAGTGGCGTTAAACACCATAAACCATCATTGTCATATACTGCATGTTTTGCTTTCATTGCACTAGGATTTGGTTGTATTGTTCTTGGCTATGAAAGTTATTGACCAGTTTTTTAAGGATTTGGTTCTACAGTCCAATAAAGCTTTAGTTCAAGTCATTATTTTATTTTATTTGGTTTTAGATATAAATAGAATGTTTGATATTTTTAATTCTCTTTAAGCCTCTTCAGAGTTTGTTTTCATGTTGGGTTTTTTTCCACCAGGAAATGGTGTTGCATTCATTGCAAAGTAAAATTTCTATGTACATATAAATATTCTTGTATATGATAAAAAAAAACTTCAAAAGGGAAAACAAAATTGTACAATGTTTGTTGTTTATCAGGTAAATTTGTCCATTAGGTTTAATATATGGTGTGTTTACCTCATTTAATCCCATCCTAGAATATTAATGGTCAGTAACCATGGTGATCAAATGCTTTCAAGAAAAACATGGTTCTCTTAATAATTGGAGATTTTTCCAAACCAAAACCAATTAAATATTTCAACTACATGTATTATTTTTGTACTTGTATAGAATTCCGAAACAAAAATTGTGGTTTTTTTTTCATATTAAGAACATAACCACTGAATGACAAGAATTTACGAATTCTTGTATAAATGGATGTCATGCAATTTATTTCTATGCATACAAATAGTATTTACTAAGGAGTTTAACCTTCACGTGCTATCAGAATAGTATTTACTAAGGAGTTTAACCTTCACATGCTATCAGAATAGTATTTACTAAGGAGTTTAACCTTCACGTGCTATCAGAATAGTATTTACTAAGGAGTTTAACCTTCACGTGCTATCAGGATAGTATTTACTAAGGAGTTTAACCTTCACGTGCTATCAGAATAGTATTTACTAAGGAGTTTAACCTTCACATGCTATCAGAATAGTATTTACTAAGGAGTTTAACCTTCACGTGCTATCAAGATAGTATTTACTAAGGAGTTTAACCTTCGCATGCTATCAGAATAGTATTTACTAAGGAGTTTAACCTTCACGTGCTATCAAGATAGTATTTACTAAGGAGTTTAACCTTCACGTGCTATCAGAATAGTATTTACTAAGGAGTTTAACCTTCGCATGCTATCAAGATAGTATTTACTAAGGAGTTTAACCTTCACGTGCTATCAGAATAGTATTTACTAAGGAGTTTAACCTTCACATGCTATCAAGATAGTATTTACTAAGGAGTTTAACCTTCACGTGCTATCAAGATAGTATTTACTAAGGAGTTTAACCTTCACGTGCTATCAGAATAGTATTTACTAAGGAGTTTAACCTTCGCATGCTATCAAGATAGTATTTACTAAGGAGTTTAACCTTCACGTGCTATCAGAATAGTATTTACTAAGGAGTTTAACCTTCGCATGCTATCAAGATAGTATTTACTAAGGAGTTTAACCTTCATGTGCTATCAGAATAGTATTTACTAAGGAGTTTAACCTTCACATGCTATCAAGATAGTATTTACTAAGGAGATTAACCTTCACATGCTATCAAGATAGTATTTACTAAGGAGTTTAACCTTCACGTGCTATCAAGATAGTATTTACTAAGGAGTTTAACCTTCACATGCTATCAAGATAGTATTTACTAAGGAGTTTAACCTTCACATGCTATCAAGATAGTATTTACTAAGGAGTTTAACCTTCACGTGCTATCAGAATAGTATTTACTAAGGAGTTTAACCTTCACGTGCTATCAGAATAGTATTTACTAAGGAGTTTAACCTTCACATGCTATCAAGATAGTATTTACTAAGGAGTTTAACCTTCACGTGCTATCAGAATAGTATTTACTAAGGAGTTTAACCTTCACATGCTATCAAGATAGTATTTACTAAGGAGTTTAACCTTCACGTGCTATCAAGATAGTATTTACTAAGGAGTTTAACCTTCACATGCTATCAGAATAGTATTTACTAAGGAGTTTAACCTTCACATGCTATCAAGATAGTATTTACTAAGGAGTTTAACCTTCACATGCTATCAGGATAGTATTTACTAAGGAGTTTAACCTTCACATGCTATCAGAATAGTATTTACTAAGGAGTTTAACCTTCACATGCTATCAAGATAGTATTTACTAAGGAGATTAACCTTCACATGCTATCAGAATAGTATTTACTAAGGAGATTAACCTTCACATGCTATCAGAATAGTATTTACTAAGGAGATTAACCTTCACATGCTATCAGAATAGTATTTACTAAGGAGTTTAACCTTCACGTGCTATCAAGATAGTATTTACTAAGGAGTTTAACCTTCACATGCTATCAAGATAGTATTTACTAAGGAGTTTAACCTTCACATGCTATCAGAATAGTATTTACTAAGGAGTTTAACCTTCACATGCTATCAAGATAGTATTTACTAAGGAGATTAACCTTCACATGCTATCAGAATAGTATTTACTAAGGAGATTAACCTTCACATGCTATCAGAATAGTATTTACTAAGGAGATTAACCTTCACATGCTATCAGAATAGTATTTACTAAGGAGTTTAACCTTCACGTGCTATCAAGATAGTATTTACTAAGGAGTTTAACCTTCACATGCTATCAAGATAGTATTTACTAAGGAGTTTAACCTTCACATGCTATCAAGATAGTATTTACTAAGGAGTTTAACCTTCGCATGCTATCAAGATAGTATTTACTAAGGAGTTTAACCTTCACGTGCTATCAGAATAGTATTTACTAAGGAGTTTAACCTTCACATGCTATCAGAATAGTATTTACTAAGGAGTTTAACCTTCACATGCTATCAAGATAGTATTTACTAAGGAGTTTAACCTTCACGTGCTATCAGAATAGTATTTACTAAGGAGTTTAACCTTCACATGCTATCAAGATAGTATTTACTAAGGAGTTTAACCTTCACGTGCTATCAAGATAGTATTTACTAAGGAGTTTAACCTTCACATGCTATCAGAATAGTATTTACTAAGGAGTTTAACCTTCACATGCTATCAAGATAGTATTTACTAAGGAGTTTAACCTTCACGTGCTATCAGAATAGTATTTACTAAGGAGTTTAACCTTCGCATGCCATCAAGATAGTATTTACTAAGGAGTTTAACCTTCACATGCTATCAAGATAGTATTTACTAAGGAGTTTAACCTTCACGTGCTATCAGAATAGTATTTACTAAGGAGTTTAACCTTCACATGCTATCAAGATAGTATTTACTAAGGAGTTTAACCTTCACGTGCTATCAAGATAGTATTTACTAAGGAGTTTAACCTTCACATGCTATCAGAATAGTATTTACTAAGGAGTTTAACCTTCGCATGCTATCAAGATAGTATTTACTAAGGAGTTTAACCTTCACATGCTATCAAGATAGTATTTACTAAGGAGTTTAACCTTCACGTGCTATCAGAATAGTATTTACTAAGGAGTTTAACCTTCACATGCTATCAAGATAGTATTTACTAAGGAGTTTAACCTTCACGTGCTATCAAGATAGTATTTACTAAGGAGTTTAACCTTCACATGCTATCAGAATAGTATTTACTAAGGAGTTTAACCTTCACATGCTATCAAGATAGTATTTACTAAGGAGTTTAACCTTCACGTGCTATCAGAATAGTATTTACTAAGGAGTTTAACCTTCACATGCTATCAAGATAGTATTTACTAAGGAGTTTAACCTTCACGTGCTATCAGAATAGTATTTACTAAGGAGTTTAACCTTCACATGCTATCAAGATAGTATTTACTAAGGAGTTTAACCTTCACGTGCTATCAAGATAGTATTTACTAAGGAGTTTAACCTTCACATGCTATCAGAATAGTATTTACTAAGGAGTTTAACCTTCACGTGCTATCAAGATAGTATTTACTAAGGAGTTTAACCTTCACATGCTATCAAGATAGTATTTACTAAGGAGTTTAACCTTCACGTGCTATCAAGATAGTATTTACTAAGGAGTTTAACCTTCACATGCTATCAAGATAGTATTTACTAAGGAGTTTAACCTTCACGTGCTATCAAGATAGTATTTACTAAGGAGTTTAACCTTCACATGCTATCAGAATAGTATTTACTAAGGAGTTTAACCTTCACATGCTATCAAGATAGTATTTACTAAGGAGTTTAACCTTCACGTGCTATCAAGATAGTATTTACTAAGGAGTTTAACCTTCACATGCTATCAGAATAGTATTTACTAAGGAGTTTAACCTTCACGTGCTATCAAGATAGTATTTACTAAGGAGTTTAACCTTCACATGCTATCAAGATAGTATTTACTAAGGAGTTTAACCTTCACGTGCTATCAAGATAGTATTTACTAAGGAGTTTAACCTTCACATGCTATCAAGATAGTATTTACTAAGGAGTTTAACCTTCACGTGCTATCAAGATAGTATTTACTAAGGAGTTTAACCTTCACATGCTATCAGAATAGTATTTACTAAGGAGTTTAACCTTCACGTGCTATCAAGATAGTATTTACTAAGGAGTTTAACCTTCACGTGCTATCAGAATAGTATTTACTAAGGAGTTTAACCTTCACATGCTATCAAGATAGTATTTACTAAGGAGTTTAACCTTCACGTGCTATCAAGATAGTATTTACTAAGGAGTTTAACCTTCACATGCTATCAAGATAGTATTTACTAAGGAGTTTAACCTTCACGTGCTATCAGAATAGTATTTACTAAGGAGTTTAACCTTCACATGCTATCAAGATAGTATTTACTAAGGAGTTTAACCTTCACGTGCTATCAAGATAGTATTTACTAAGGAGTTTAACCTTCACATGCTATCAAGATAGTATTTACTAAGGAGTTTAACCTTCACATGCTATCAGAATAGTATTTACTAAGGAGTTTAACCTTCACATGCTATCAAGATAGTATTTACTAAGGAGTTTAACCTTCACGTGCTATCAAGATAGTATTTACTAAGGAGTTTAACCTTCACATGCTATCAAGATAGTATTTACTAAGGAGTTTAACCTTCACATGCTATCAAGATAGTATTTACTAAGGAGTTTAACCTTCACATGCTATCAGAATAGTATTTACTAAGGAGTTTAACCTTCGCATGCTATCAAGATAGTATTTACTAAGGAGTTTAACCTTCACATGCTATCAAGATAGTATTTACTAAGGAGTTTAACCTTCACGTGCTATCAGAATAGTATTTACTAAGGAGTTTAACCTTCACATGCTATCAAGATAGTATTTACTAAGGAGTTTAACCTTCACGTGCTATCAAGATAGTATTTACTAAGGAGTTTAACCTTCACATGCTATCAGAATAGTATTTACTAAGGAGTTTAACCTTCACATGCTATCAGAATAGTATTTACTAAGGAGTTTAACCTTCACATGCTATCAAGATAGTATTTACTAAGGAGTTTAACCTTCACGTGCTATCAGAATAGTATTTACTAAGGAGTTTAACCTTCACATGCTATCAAGATAGTATTTACTAAGGAGTTTAACCTTCACGTGCTATCAAGATAGTATTTACTAAGGAGTTTAACCTTCACATGCTATCAGAATAGTATTTACTAAGGAGTTTAACCTTCACGTGCTATCAAGATAGTATTTACTAAGGAGTTTAACCTTCACGTGCTATCAGAATAGTATTTACTAAGGAGTTTAACCTTCGCATGCTATCAAGATAGTATTTACTAAGGAGTTTAACCTTCACGTGCTATCAGAATAGTATTTACTAAGGAGTTTAACCTTCACATGCTATCAAGATAGTATTTACTAAGGAGTTTAACCTTCACGTGCTATCAAGATAGTATTTACTAAGGAGTTTAACCTTCACATGCTATCAGAATAGTATTTACTAAGGAGTTTAACCTTCACATGCTATCAAGATAGTATTTACTAAGGAGTTTAACCTTCACGTGCTATCAGAATAGTATTTACTAAGGAGTTTAACCTTCACGTGCTATCAAGATAGTATTTACTAAGGAGATTAACCTTCACATGCTATCAGAATAGTATTTACTAAGGAGTTTAACCTTCACGTGCTATCAAGATAGTATTTACTAAGGAGATTAACCTTCACATGCTATCAAGATAGTATTTACTAAGGAGTTTAACCTTCACGTGCTATCAAGATAGTATTTACTAAGGAGTTTAACCTTCACATGCTATCAAGATAGTATTTACTAAGGAGTTTAACCTTCACATGCTATCAAGATAGTATTTACTAAGGAGTTTAACCTTCGCATGCTATCAGAATAGTATTTACTAAGGAGTTTAACCTTCACATGCTATCAAGATAGTATTTACTAAGGAGTTTAACCTTCACGTGCTATCAAGATAGTATTTACTAAGGAGATTAACCTTCACATGCTATCAAGATAGTATTTACTAAGGAGTTTAACCTTCACATGCTATCAAGATAGTATTTACTAAGGAGTTTAACCTTCGCATGCTATCAGAATAGTATTTACTAAGGAGTTTAACCTTCACATGCTATCAAGATAGTATTTACTAAGGAGATTAACCTTCACATGCTATCAGAATAGTATTTACTAAGGAGTTTAACCTTCACGTGCTATCAAGATAGTATTTACTAAGGAGTTTAACCTTCGCATGCTATCAGAATAGTATTTACTAAGGAGTTTAACCTTCACGTGCTATCAAGATAGTATTTACTAAGGAGATTAACCTTCACATGCTATCAGAATAGTATTTACTAAGGAGTTTAACCTTCACGTGCTATCAAGATAGTATTTACTAAGGAGATTAACCTTCACATGCTATCAAGATAGTATTTACTAAGGAGTTTAACCTTCACGTGCTATCAGAATAGTATTTACTAAGGAGTTTAACCTTCGCATGCTATCAAGATAGTATTTACTAAGGAGATTAACCTTCACATGCTATCAAGATAGTATTTACTAAGGAGTTTAACCTTCACGTGCTATCAAGATAGTATTTACTAAGGAGTTTAACCTTCACGTGCTATCAAGATAGTATTTACTAAGGAGTTTAACCTTCACGTGCTATCAAGATAGTATTTACTAAGGAGTTTAACCTTCGCATGCTATCAAGATAGTATTTACTAAGGAGTTTAACCTTCACGTGCTATCAGGATAGTATTTACTAAGGAGTTTAACCTTCACATGCTATCAAGATAGTATTTACTAAGGAGTTTAACCTTCACGTGCTATCAGGATAGTATTTACTAAGGAGTTTAACCTTCGCATGCTATCAAGATAGTATTTACTAAGGAGTTTAACCTTCGCATGCTATCAAGATAGTATTTACTAAGGAGATTAACCTTCACATGCTATCAAGATAGTATTTACTAAGGAGTTTAACCTTCATGTGCTATCAGGATAGTATTTACTAAGGAGTTTAACCTTCACGTGCTATCAAGATAGTATTTACTAAGGAGTTTAACCTTCACATGCTATCAAGATAGTATTTACTAAGGAGTTTAACCTTCACGTGCTATCAGGATAGTATTTACTAAGGAGTTTAACCTTCGCATGCTATCAAGATAGTATTTACTAAGGAGATTAACCTTCACATGCTATCAAGATAGTATTTACTAAGGAGATTAACCTTCACATGCTATCAGAATAGTATTTACTAAGGAGATTAACCTTCACATGCTATCAGAATAGTATTTACTAAGGAGATTAACCTTCACATGCTATCAGAATAGTATTTACTAAGGAGATTAACCTTCACATGCTGTCAAGATAGTATTTACTAAGGAGTTTAACCTTCACGTGCTATCAAGATAGTATTTACTAAGGAGTTTAACCTTCACATGCTATCAAGATAGTATTTACTAAGGAGTTTAACCTTCACATGCTATCAAGATAGTATTTACTAAGGAGTTTAACCTTCACGTGCTATCAAGATAGTATTTACTAAGGAGTTTAACCTTCGCATGCTATCAGAATAGTATTTACTAAGGAGTTTAACCTTCACATGCTATCAAGATAGTATTTACTAAGGAGTTTAACCTTCACATGCTATCAAGATAGTATTTACTAAGGAGTTTAACCTTCACATGCTATCAGAATAGTATTTACTAAGGAGTTTAACCTTCACATGCTATCAAGATAGTATTTACTAAGGAGATTAACCTTCACATGCTATCAAGATAGTATTTACTAAGGAGTTTAACCTTCACGTGCTATCAAGATAGTATTTACTAAGGAGTTTAACCTTCACATGCTATCAAGATAGTATTTACTAAGGAGTTTAACCTTCACATGCTATCAGGATAGTATTTACTAAGGAGTTTAACCTTCACGTGCTATCAGAATAGTATTTACTAAGGAGTTTAACCTTCACATGCTATCAAGATAGTATTTACTAAGGAGTTTAACCTTCGCATGCTATCAGAATAGTATTTACTAAGGAGTTTAACCTTCACGTGCTATCAAGATAGTATTTACTAAGGAGTTTAACCTTCACATGCTATCAGGATAGTATTTACTAAGGAGTTTAACCTTCACATGCTATCAAGATAGTATTTACTAAGGAGTTTAACCTTCACGTGCTATCAAGATAGTATTTACTAAGGAGTTTAACCTTCACATGCTATCAGGATAGTATTTACTAAGGAGTTTAACCTTCACATGCTATCAAGATAGTATTTACTAAGGAGTTTAACCTTCACATGCTATCAAGATAGTATTTACTAAGGAGTTTAACCTTCACATGCTATCAAGATAGTATTTACTAAGGAGTTTAACCTTCACATGCTATCAAGATAGTATTTACTAAGGAGTTTAACCTTCACGTGCTATCAGAATAGTATTTACTAAGGAGTTTAACCTTCACATGCTATCAAGATAGTATTTACTAAGGAGTTTAACCTTCACGTGCTATCAGAATAGTATTTACTAAGGAGTTTAACCTTCACGTGCTATCAGAATAGTATTTACTAAGGAGTTTAACCCTCATGTGCTATCAGGATAGTATTTACTAAGGAGTTTAACCTTCACGTGCTATCAGAATAGTATTTACTAAGGAGTTTAACCTTCACGTGCTATCAGAATAGTATTTACTAAGGAGTATAACCTTCATGTGCTATCAGGATAGTATTTACTAAGGAGTTTAACCTTCACGTGCTATCAGAATAGTATTTACTAAGGAGTTTAACCTTCACATGCTATCAAGATAGTATTTACTAAGGAGTTTAACCTTCACGTGCTATCAGAATAGTATTTACTAAGGAGTTTAACCTTCACGTACTATCAGAATAGTATTTACTAAGGAGTTTAACCTTCACGTGCTATCAAGATAGTATTTACTAAGGAGTTTAACCTTCACGTGCTATCAAGATAGTATTTACTAAGGAGTTTAACCTTCTCATGCTATCAAGATAGTATTTACTAAGGAGTTTAACCTTCACGTGCTATCAGGATAGTATTTACTAAGGAGTTTAACCTTCACGTGCTATCAGAATAGTATTTACTAAGGAGTTTAACCTTCGCATGCTATCAAGATAGTATTTACTAAGGAGTATAACCTTCATGTGCTATCAGGATAGTATTTACTAAGGAGTTTAACCTTCACGTGCTATCAAGATAGTATTTACTAAGGAGTTTAACCTTCACGTGCTATCAAGATAGTATTTACTAAGGAGTTTAACCTTCGCATGCTATCAAGATAGTATTTACTAAGGAGATTAACCTTCGCATGCTATCAGGATAGTATTTACTAAGGAGTTTAACCTTCACATGCTATCAAGATAGTATTTACTAAGGAGTTTAACCTTCACATGCTATCAGAATAGTATTTACTAAGGAGTTTAACCTTCGCATGCTATCAAGATAGTATTTACTAAGGAGTTTAACCTTCACATGCTATCAAGATAGTATTTACTAAGGAGTTTAACCTTCACGTGCTATCAGAATAGTATTTACTAAGGAGTTTAACCTTCACATGCTATCAAGATAGTATTTACTAAGGAGTTTAACCTTCACGTGCTATCAAGATAGTATTTACTAAGGAGTTTAACCTTCACATGCTATCAGAATAGTATTTACTAAGGAGTTTAACCTTCACATGCTATCAGAATAGTATTTACTAAGGAGTTTAACCTTCACATGCTATCAAGATAGTATTTACTAAGGAGTTTAACCTTCACGTGCTATCAGAATAGTATTTACTAAGGAGTTTAACCTTCACATGCTATCAAGATAGTATTTACTAAGGAGTTTAACCTTCACGTGCTATCAAGATAGTATTTACTAAGGAGTTTAACCTTCACATGCTATCAGAATAGTATTTACTAAGGAGTTTAACCTTCACGTGCTATCAAGATAGTATTTACTAAGGAGTTTAACCTTCACGTGCTATCAGAATAGTATTTACTAAGGAGTTTAACCTTCGCATGCTATCAAGATAGTATTTACTAAGGAGTTTAACCTTCACGTGCTATCAGAATAGTATTTACTAAGGAGTTTAACCTTCACATGCTATCAAGATAGTATTTACTAAGGAGTTTAACCTTCACGTGCTATCAAGATAGTATTTACTAAGGAGTTTAACCTTCACATGCTATCAGAATAGTATTTACTAAGGAGTTTAACCTTCACATGCTATCAAGATAGTATTTACTAAGGAGTTTAACCTTCACGTGCTATCAGAATAGTATTTACTAAGGAGTTTAACCTTCACGTGCTATCAAGATAGTATTTACTAAGGAGATTAACCTTCACATGCTATCAGAATAGTATTTACTAAGGAGTTTAACCTTCACGTGCTATCAAGATAGTATTTACTAAGGAGATTAACCTTCACATGCTATCAAGATAGTATTTACTAAGGAGTTTAACCTTCACGTGCTATCAAGATAGTATTTACTAAGGAGTTTAACCTTCACATGCTATCAAGATAGTATTTACTAAGGAGTTTAACCTTCACATGCTATCAAGATAGTATTTACTAAGGAGTTTAACCTTCGCATGCTATCAGAATAGTATTTACTAAGGAGTTTAACCTTCACATGCTATCAAGATAGTATTTACTAAGGAGTTTAACCTTCACGTGCTATCAAGATAGTATTTACTAAGGAGATTAACCTTCACATGCTATCAAGATAGTATTTACTAAGGAGTTTAACCTTCACATGCTATCAAGATAGTATTTACTAAGGAGTTTAACCTTCGCATGCTATCAGAATAGTATTTACTAAGGAGTTTAACCTTCACATGCTATCAAGATAGTATTTACTAAGGAGATTAACCTTCACATGCTATCAGAATAGTATTTACTAAGGAGTTTAACCTTCACGTGCTATCAAGATAGTATTTACTAAGGAGTTTAACCTTCGCATGCTATCAGAATAGTATTTACTAAGGAGTTTAACCTTCACGTGCTATCAAGATAGTATTTACTAAGGAGATTAACCTTCACATGCTATCAGAATAGTATTTACTAAGGAGTTTAACCTTCACGTGCTATCAAGATAGTATTTACTAAGGAGATTAACCTTCACATGCTATCAAGATAGTATTTACTAAGGAGTTTAACCTTCACGTGCTATCAGAATAGTATTTACTAAGGAGTTTAACCTTCGCATGCTATCAAGATAGTATTTACTAAGGAGATTAACCTTCACATGCTATCAAGATAGTATTTACTAAGGAGTTTAACCTTCACGTGCTATCAAGATAGTATTTACTAAGGAGTTTAACCTTCACGTGCTATCAAGATAGTATTTACTAAGGAGTTTAACCTTCACGTGCTATCAAGATAGTATTTACTAAGGAGTTTAACCTTCGCATGCTATCAAGATAGTATTTACTAAGGAGTTTAACCTTCACGTGCTATCAGGATAGTATTTACTAAGGAGTTTAACCTTCACATGCTATCAAGATAGTATTTACTAAGGAGTTTAACCTTCACGTGCTATCAGGATAGTATTTACTAAGGAGTTTAACCTTCGCATGCTATCAAGATAGTATTTACTAAGGAGTTTAACCTTCGCATGCTATCAAGATAGTATTTACTAAGGAGATTAACCTTCACATGCTATCAAGATAGTATTTACTAAGGAGTTTAACCTTCATGTGCTATCAGGATAGTATTTACTAAGGAGTTTAACCTTCACGTGCTATCAAGATAGTATTTACTAAGGAGTTTAACCTTCACATGCTATCAAGATAGTATTTACTAAGGAGTTTAACCTTCACGTGCTATCAGGATAGTATTTACTAAGGAGTTTAACCTTCGCATGCTATCAAGATAGTATTTACTAAGGAGATTAACCTTCACATGCTATCAAGATAGTATTTACTAAGGAGATTAACCTTCACATGCTATCAGAATAGTATTTACTAAGGAGATTAACCTTCACATGCTATCAGAATAGTATTTACTAAGGAGATTAACCTTCACATGCTATCAGAATAGTATTTACTAAGGAGATTAACCTTCACATGCTATCAAGATAGTATTTACTAAGGAGTTTAACCTTCACGTGCTATCAAGATAGTATTTACTAAGGAGTTTAACCTTCACATGCTATCAAGATAGTATTTACTAAGGAGTTTAACCTTCACATGCTATCAAGATAGTATTTACTAAGGAGTTTAACCTTCACGTGCTATCAAGATAGTATTTACTAAGGAGTTTAACCTTCGCATGCTATCAGAATAGTATTTACTAAGGAGTTTAACCTTCACATGCTATCAAGATAGTATTTACTAAGGAGTTTAACCTTCACATGCTATCAAGATAGTATTTACTAAGGAGTTTAACCTTCACATGCTATCAGAATAGTATTTACTAAGGAGTTTAACCTTCACATGCTATCAAGATAGTATTTACTAAGGAGATTAACCTTCACATGCTATCAAGATAGTATTTACTAAGGAGTTTAACCTTCACGTGCTATCAAGATAGTATTTACTAAGGAGTTTAACCTTCACATGCTATCAAGATAGTATTTACTAAGGAGTTTAACCTTCACATGCTATCAGGATAGTATTTACTAAGGAGTTTAACCTTCACGTGCTATCAGAATAGTATTTACTAAGGAGTTTAACCTTCACATGCTATCAAGATAGTATTTACTAAGGAGTTTAACCTTCGCATGCTATCAGAATAGTATTTACTAAGGAGTTTAACCTTCACGTGCTATCAAGATAGTATTTACTAAGGAGTTTAACCTTCACATGCTATCCAGGATAGTATTTACTAAGGAGTTTAACCTTCACATGCTATCAAGATAGTATTTACTAAGGAGTTTAACCTTGACGAGTATCAGGATAGTATTTACTAAGGAGTTTAACCTTCACATGCTATCAAGATAGTATTTACTAAGGAGTTTAACCTTCACATGCTATCAAGATAGTATTTACTAAGGAGTTTAACCTTCACATGCTATCAAGATAGTATTTACTAAGGAGTTTAACCTTCACATGCTATCAAGATAGTATTTACTAAGGAGTTTAACCTTCACATGCTATCAAGATAGTATTTACTAAGGAGTTTAACCTTCACGTGCTATCAGAATAGTATTTACTAAGGAGTTTAACCTTCACATGCTATCAAGATAGTATTTACTAAGGAGTTTAACCTTCACGTGCTATCAGAATAGTATTTACTAAGGAGTTTAACCTTCACGTGCTATCAGAATAGTATTTACTAAGGAGTTTAACCTTCACGTGCTATCAGGATAGTATTTACTAAGGAGTTTAACCTTCACGTGCTATCAGAATAGTATTTACTAAGGAGTTTAACCTTCACGTGCTATCAGAATAGTATTTACTAAGGAGTTTAACCTTCACGTGCTATCAGAATAGTATTTACTAAGGAGTTTAACCTTCACGTGCTATCAGAATAGTATTTACTAAGGAGTTTAACCTTCACATGCTATCAAGATAGTATTTACTAAGGAGTTTAACCTTCACGTGCTATCAGAATAGTATTTACTAAGGAGTTTAACCTTCACGTGCTATCAGAATAGTATTTACTAAGGAGTTTAACCCTCATGTGCTATCAGGATAGTATTTACTAAGGAGTTTAACCTTCACGTGCTATCAGAATAGTATTTACTAAGGAGTTTAACCTTCACGTGCTATCAGAATAGTATTTACTAAGGAGTATAACCTTCATGTGCTATCAGGATAGTATTTACTAAGGAGTTTAACCTTCACGTGCTATCAAGATAGTATTTACTAAGGAGTTTAACCTTCACGTGCTATCAGAATAGTATTTACTAAGGAGTTTAACCTTCACATGCTATCAGAATAGTATTTACTAAGGAGTTTAACCCTCATGTGCTATCAGGATAGTATTTACTAAGGAGTTTAACCTTCACGTACTATCAGAATAGTATTTACTAAGGAGTTTAACCTTCACGTGCTATCAGAATAGTATTTACTAAGGAGTTTAACCTTCACGTGCTATCAAGATAGTATTTACTAAGGAGTTTAACCTTCACGTGCTATCAAGATAGTATTTACTAAGGAGTTTAACCTTCTCATGCTATCAAGATAGTATTTACTAAGGAGTTTAACCTTCACGTGCTATCAGGATAGTATTTACTAAGGAGTTTAACCTTCACGTGCTATCAGAATAGTATTTACTAAGGAGTTTAACCTTCGCATGCTATCAAGATAGTATTTACTAAGGAGTATAACCTTCATGTGCTATCAGGATAGTATTTACTAAGGAGTTTAACCTTCACGTGCTATCAAGATAGTATTTACTAAGGAGTTTAACCTTCACGTGCTATCAAGATAGTATTTACTAAGGAGTTTAACCTTCACGTGCTATCAAGATAGTATTTACTAAGGAGTTTAACCTTCGCATGCTATCAAGATAGTATTTACTAAGGAGATTAACCTTCGCATGCTATCAGGATAGTATTTACTAAGGAGTATAACCTTCATGTGCTATCAGGATAGTATTTACTAAGGAGTTTAACCTTCACGTGCTATCAAGATAGTATTTACTAAGGAGTTTAACCTTCGCATGCTATCAAGATAGTATTTACTAAGGAGTTTAACCTTCGCATGCTATCAAGATAGTATTTACTAAGGAGTTTAACCTTCACGTGCTATCAGGATAGTATTTACTAAGGAGTTTAACCTTCACGTGCTATCAGGATAGTATTTACTAAGGAGTTTAACCTTCACGTGCTATCAGAATAGTATTTACTAAGGAGTTTAACCTTCACGTGCTATCAGGATAGTATTTACTAAGGAGTTTAACCTTCACGTGCTATCAGAATAGTATTTACTAAGGAGTTTAACCTTCGCATGCTATCAGGATAGTATTTACTAAGGAGTTTAACCTTCACGTGCTATCAGGATCGTATTTACTAAGGAGTTTAACCTTCATGTGCTATCAGGATAGTATTTACTAAGGAGTTTAACCTTCGCGTGCTATCAAGATAGTATTTACTAAGGAGTTTAACCTTCACGTGCTATCAAGATAGTATTTACTAAGGAGTTTAACCTTCGCATGCCATCAAGATAGTATTTACTAAGGAGTTTAACCTTCGCGTGCTATCAAGATAGTATTTACTAAGGAGTTTAACCTTCACGTGCTATCAGGATAGTATTTACTAAGGAGTTTAACCTTCACGTGCTATCAGGATAGTTTTTTCTAAGGAGTTTAACCTTCACGTGCTATCAGGATTGTGTACTGACTAATGAAGGACATTTATTTGTATATAAAAGACATTTTGAATATGATACAAAGTGTAATATTTATTCTAGACATGTTTGCTGAAAGATCAATGAAAATTCCTTGCATGACTCCTAATTAACTCTTTAGTTTTAATTTTCTAAATTATGGAATATGTCATTTAATATTTTTATGTATCAGTATTAAGAACTCACATATAGTGATCAAAGAACCAGAAGCAAAATTTCAGTCAAATTACATTAATGCTAATTAACTTTAAACTTAAAATCGTTGGTTTTGGGGTTTTTTTTATTATCGTAGTGAAAATTCAATGAATTTTAATGAAAATTACTTTTTTATCAGTTTTATTTCAGTAGGGATCAATTTTCATCCCATTGAATTTTATTTATTTTAAATTACATAAATCTATTTGTAATTTATTAATTTTTTTTCTGCAAATGGAATTAATTTAAATTGACTTAAGCCTACATGGTTCTTTTTATTTCTTCAGTCAACCTATTATTATTTTTTTAATAATATTAAGCCTGAAAGCAGATGGAAGAAAAAAAAGTTACTTTTTAGCTCACCTGGCCATAGCTTTTCACATTTAACTCTTCTTCTCTGAAACCACTGAACAGATTTCAACCAAACTTGCCATAAATGTTCATTGGATGGTCCTCTACTAGATTTATGCTTTTGGTGAAGATCGGAAATTCAACATGGCTGCCAGGGCCAATAACGTGTTCTGATTGGCTGAAATTTTAAAAATCTTCTTGTCAGAAACCACCAAGCCAATTGAATTGTGACTTTGCAGGAATGATCATTGGGTGGTCCTGTACTAAACTGTGAATCGTTTGCCGATTGGAAATTCAAGATGGCCACCATGACTCGACTTAGTTTTAACATAGGACCCTATGGAAAAAATGTTTAAAAGTCTTCTCCTCTGAAACCAGTAAGTCAGTTTAAAGCAAACATGGCATGGATGGTCCTTAAGTAGTAAATTTTCAAAATTGTGTCCGGTGACCCTGACCCCCATCCAAGATGGCCACCTTCAGCAGACATAGTTTTAATATAGGACCTTATCGGGAAAAAAGGTTTTAAAATCTTCTCCTCTAAAACCAGTCAGCCAATATAGCAAACATGTCATCGATTGTCCTTAGGTGGTCAACTGCCAAAATTGTGTTCAGTGACCCTGATCTCGGTCCAAAATGGCCAGTCAGCGGACATAGTTTTAACATAGGACCTATGGGAAAATTGTTTAAAAGTCTTCTCCTCTGAAACCAGTCAGTCAATTTAAAGCAAACATGGCATGGATGGTCCTTGGGTAGTATACTTTCAAAATTGTATCCGGTGACCATGACCTCCATCCAAGATGGCTGACAAGAGCAGACATAGTTTTAACATACATTGTAGAACCCTATGGGATTTGAATAGTAAAACTTGGATGTATTCGGCATGCAGACATTCTTAAGAGGGCTTATTTATGTCAGGTGAACGATACAGGCTCACCTGAGCCTCTAGTTTATATTGATCTCTAGAACCATGTTTTTTTTAGCTCACCTTGACCAAAGGGTCCATGAGCTTTTCTCATCACTTGTCATCCGTCTTGCATTGTAAACTTTTACATTTTAATCTTCTCCTCTGAAACCAATGCGCCAAATTAAAGCAAAATTAACTGTGTGATCTCCTTTGAAAATGAAGAATGCAGCCATTATTAAAAATAGAAGTTTCTTGCATTGTCCATTTTTGCTTTATTATTAGTCAAAAAGAGATCAAATTCGAAATGCAGCTACATGGTAATGAGTAGTTCACATAAATTATATTCTGGGTTTTTTTGTCTGAAATTTTTTTTCAGCCAATTCGAACTGTTTATGCTTATTATGTGAGAGGAAAAATCATATTAAAATCATCTGCTCAGAAATTTGAGCTGAAATTATCTTTGATTGGCCCACTTTCAAAATTATATGTGACATCCCCACCCTCCATCCAAGATGAATGGTAATACTATTTGTAGAAATTTCATTAAATGGCAAAAAAGAGAATCTGCTGAAATTTTTCTTTAAAATTTAGAGGTCTAAATGAAAAATGGGTTAGCGATTACAGGCTCCTGGGAGCCTCTAGTTTAATGTTGTTGCACAGTTTGTTTTACAGTGCAAGTGTCCATACAGTAATACTTGGGATGTTGTTTATGTGGGATTGGGGTTAGGGTTATGGTATTTATTGCCACTTTCAACAATATATCACATAATGTTGTATCAAGTACATCTTGCACGATTCAAACTCACAACTTCAGTAGTGATAGGCACTGATTGCAAAGGTAATTGTAAATCCAACTGTCATACGATCACGACAACGACGGGCCCTTGCTTATGTGTAGAAAATGGTTAGCCTTACTAAAATATGTTAAAAAATTGAATTTTGTCGTAATCTAGACTTGTCTCGTATTTTTGCATGAATAATTGTGGGCAATAGAATGCACATTGGCTTTTCAAGATGAAGGGGAAAAATAAAGGTTATTCAATCAGACTGTGGTATATCTTATTGATATTGCATATTAATAGAATATACATTCCACAATAGAAAAAAGGGAGGGAACGAGCATGACATCTGTTGTATATTCCTAAAATTTTATAGGTTTTAACAAATAATTTTGAATTATGTAATAATTTGTTGTTGTTACGTTATATCGAAAACTTATTTTAGACTTCAAAAGAAATTTTACTTGCCCGCCCAGATAATCTGGAAGACATTTTATTCTTTAAGACATCTGGTGTTGACGTGTTAGAAAGTTAATTGTCTCCTCAAGGACTACATCATTACAATCGACACACTGGACAGCTGATGGAGTCAACAATCTACCTAGACTGGCCACTTGTGTTTCTAACCAGATATAGTGTTTCTGATTTGGTTTCAAGAATTTCTCATCTTTTTTAATTAGCTCACCTTGCCAAAGGCAATGTGAGCTTTTGCCATCACTTGGCGTCCGTCGACTGTCGTCTGTTAACTTTTTAATTTTAATCTTCTCCTCTGAAACCTCTCAGCCAAATGAACTGAAACTTGGTAGGAAGCATCTATGGAAGGTCCTCTATAAAGATTGCTCATTTTGTCCCGATCTATTAACAAACATGGCCGCCACAGGCAATTCTTGTTTCTGATTGGCCGATTTTTAAAAATCTTCTTCTCCGAAACCGTTTGGCCAAATGAATCGAAACTTGGTAGGAAACATCTATGGAAGGTCCTCTATAAAGATTGCTCATTTCATCCCGATCGGTTCACAACATGGACACCACAAGCAATTCTTGTTTCTGATTGGCCGATTTTTAAAATCTTCTACTCCGAAACTGCTTGGCCAAATGAACGGAAACTTGGTAGGAAGCATCTATGGAAGGTCCTCTATGAAGATTGCTCATTTCATCCCGATCCATTATTAAGCATGGCCATCACAGGCAATTTTTGTTTCTTATTGGTTGATTTTTAAAAATCTTCTCCTCTGTTAAAAGAAAGATAACTCTTGATATTATCTCCCTTAGAAATTAACTAATGCTGATATAGTGTAACATGTTTATTCTATACATTACAAGTAGGTATTCACATTTTAATATTCTTTTTATTCACCTTGCCAAAGGCAATGTGTGCTTTTGGCATCACTTGATGTCCGTCGTTTGTTGTCTGTCATCTGTTAACTTTTCAAATTTAAATCTTCTCCTCTGAAACCCATCAGCCAAATGAACTGAAACTTAATAGGAAGCATCTATGGAAGGTCCTCTCTAAAGAGTGCACATTTTGTTATTATCCATTACCAAACATGGCCCTCCACATGCAATTCTTGTTTCTTATTGACCAATTTTTTTTAATCTCCTCCTCTGAAACCGCTTGGCAAAATTAACCGAAACATGGCAGGAAGCATCTATGGAATGTCCTCTATGAAGATTGCTCATTTCGTCCCGATCGGTTAACAAACATGACCACCACAGGCAATTCTTGTTTCTGATTGGTCGATATCTAAAAAATCTTCTCCTCTGAAGCTGCCTAGCCAAATGAACCGAAACTTGGTAGGAAGCATCTACATGTATGGAAGGTTGTGTATTAAGTTTCCTCAAAGCAGAATGAAAGGTGAGCGACACAGGCTCAGTAGGAGCCCACTGAGCCTCTAGTTTACGATTCAAATTATGCTTTATTATTTTGACTTTTCACCTCATATTTATAATTTCATTTCAACACTATATGGTTGGAAAAAAAAGTATGGTTTTATGACGAGTTAAGAAATTTGTCTTGGGACTGTATGTCTTTATCTTTAAGAAGTTTAAGATTCTTGTATAAGATTTTAAGCATGATAATTAGATGTATTAGCTTATACATAGACCACCTTAGTCATTCTTTGTACTATTATAATGACTTAATTAATGAAGACCCATGATTTAATTAGTAATTATGATAGACAAAAGACAAGACAAATATTTGATTGAAGTCTCATCTCTGATAGTACATGTACATTATAGACATAATTACATCATCAACATTAATTTAATAAACAAACTTTTAAAAAAAAGAGCTACTTTAAAAGAGTTATTAGAGACTATAAAATATGATATTCCTGCAAAAAACTAACATCATTAGTTAAAAAAGATAAAATAGAGTTAGCACTTTGATGTTTGATGCCACTTTCAATGATGTATCGTGACAGTCAGTTTTATTGGTAGAGGAAACCACTGACCTGCCACAAATCACTGACAAACTTTATCACATAATGTTGTATCTAGTTCACCTGACCATGAACAGGGTTCAAACTCACAACGTTTGTGGTGATAGGCACTGATTGCATAGGTAGTTGTAAATCCAACTACCATACAATTATGACCATGACAGCCCCAAAAGATAAAATAATAATAATTGACCTTTTGTGTATAAAGCAAATATCTTGATATGAACATCATTATTAACAACATTTCATCCATAGTTGAATTGTAAATAGATTTCATAGTTCAGTCTCATTAGCAGTAAAACATGCAAATCTTTAATCTTAATATGACATAGTAATTAATTCTTTTTCTTCCAACCATTGACCTTTGACCTATAAATAAATGTGACATGAAGAACAACAATCTATGGAATGTTTGATAACAATGCATTACTAATTTTAATGATCTCTCTTAGCATATATTTATTCGATTTTTGCATTTTGTAATAAAAAAAAATGGCAAGTTTCACCGTCTATGCGACATTTTTTCATACTTACATACTGGTATATTGATTTGATATTCATCAAAATTCTTGACGTGACATTAAAAGCTACCAAAATAACTACAGAAAATGTTGATAGAATAAATTAAAAGTTTCTTTTTAGCAATAATCAAGTTATGTTAGCATTTCTGCACCAAATTTATACTTGCTAACTAGCAGATAATGAAGGATCAGATATATAACAGTAAAGGTTAACAAAATTGTCGTGCTGACTTTGATTTGATGCCTGCAGTCAGAAAAGGAAGCTTACTGTATAATAATTTAAAAAAAACAGCTAAGTTTATAACAGGTTTTTTGTTCTCTTTGATACGTTTTCATTCAATTAGTTGGTAAAAATGTAATGTCATGCAGCTTAAGATTAAATAGATGTTCCGTACACAATTTTTCTAATTTTATAATCTAATTATATTTTCTTAATAATAATTTTTTCCGTTAGTAATGACAAGTTAATAAGAACAATGGTCTTAAATCTAGATCTATACAATTTCTTGGTGTTTTACTCCTCCACTGAGCCTCTGTTAATTAATTTCTTCAGAAAAGTGACAAAGCAGATAGTGTGTCATGCACTTTCTTTCTGTTGATTAAGTGCACTTCATTTTACACCACAGTATTTATGGTAACACCTCGTTTCTTACTTGGGCTAACAATGTCATTTAATTCTCGGGAATGGCTCATTGAGACCACTTGTTGTCATTGACATTTGGCAAATGTATTAATAACAAAGCCATACTGTTACATGCTTTACACAATTGACTGACTTGACTTACTACCAGATGGATACTGTGCTAGTTTTTTCTTTCTTTTCTTTTTTTTTTTTTCTTTTTTTCCCATTCTTTTTGGGGGGGGGGGGGGAAGAGGGAGCCACTAACTGATTCTGCAATCATAAACAATATCAAGTAAACCAGGTGTTTGTAGGAGGGCTCATGTCATATTTACATTATTTGTGATTGTTTGTGTATAGTGGTGTTCAACACATCTTGTGTTGTGTTTTTGTTTTTCTTTGTCATGTGTACAATATGTTGCCAGTTTCACTGGATTGTCCATTTTTGATTGCCCCTTCAGTACTCATAAACATTTATTGATAGCCTCTACTTAATTTTTCGTGATCATAAACATGATCGTATCTCTTTCTGGACAAGGGACAAATTAACAACATGACCATAAGTCAAGATGTGTAATTTTTACATCCTCTGAAATCATTGCATGTCCTTATTGGAGTTTTATCCAGCAAGCTAGGGAAATTAGGTCTAAAATTTTATACACCTAGATTTCCCACTAAAAGGGGCACTTTCAGCAAGTCTAAAATAAGTCTTGTCATAGCAAAACATTAGACTATCATTCAAATATCCACTGAACAAAAACATACAAATAGAATAAAGTACTATGTTGTGGAATTCTGTAAGTTGCATTGTTTTGTCAACGAAAACAAAACCTTTTGTTGTGTAACAAGATGGTACATGTATTGTGTTGTGGAATTCTGTAAGTTGCATTGTTTTGTCAACGAAAACAAAACCTTTTGTTGTGTAACAAGATGGTACATGTATTGTGTTCTGGAATTCTGTAAGTTACATTGTTTTGTCAACGAAAACAAAACCTTTTGTTGTGTAACAAGATGGTACATGTATTGTTATTGTGGAATTCTGTAAGTTGCATTGTTTTGTCAACGAAAACAAAACCTTTTGTTGTGTAACAAGATGGTACATGTATTGTGTTGTGGAATTCTGTAAGTTGCATTGGTTTGTCAACGAAAACAAAACCTTTTGTTGTGTAACAAGATGGTACATGTATTGTGTTCTGGAATTCTATAAGTTGCATTGTTTTGTCAACGAAAACAAAACCTTTTGTTGTGTAACAAGATGGTACATGTATTGTGTTCTGGAATTCTATAAGTTGCATTGTTTTGTCAACGAAAACAAAACCTTTTGTTGTGTAACAAGATGGTACATGTATTGTGTTGTGGAATTCTGTAAGTAGCATTGTTTTGTCAACAAAAACAAAACCTTTTGTTGTGTAACAAGATGGTACATGTATTGTGTTCTGGAATTCTGTAAGTTGCATTGTTTTGTCAACGAAAACAAAACCTTTTGTTGTGTAACAAGATGGTACATGTATTGTGTTCTGGAATTCTATAAGTTGCATTGTTTTGTCAACGGAAACAAAACCTTTTGTTGTGTAACAAGATGGTACATGTATTGTGTTCTGGAATTCTGTAAGTTGCATTGTTTTGTCAACGAAAACAAAACCTTTTGTTGTGTAACAAGATGGTACATGTATTGTGTTCTGGAATTCTGTAAGTTGCATTGTTTTGTCAACGAAAACAAAACCTTTTGTTGTGTAACAAGATGGTACATGTATTGTGTTGTGGAATTCTGTAAGTTGCATTGTTTTGTCAACGAAAACAAAACCTTTTGTTGTGTAACAAGATGGTACATGTGTATTGTGTTCTGGAATTCTGTAAGTTGCATTGTTTTGTCAACGAAAACAAAACCTTTTGTTGTGTAACAAGATGGTACATGTATTGTGTTGTGGAATTCTGTAAGTTGCATTGTTTTGTCAACGAAAACAAAACCTTTTGTTGTGTAACAAGATGGTACATGTATTGTGTTGTGGAATTCTGTAAGTTGGATTGTTTTGTCAACGAAAACAAAACCTTTTGTTGTGTAACAAGATGGTACATGTATTGTGTTGTGGAATTCTGTAAGTTGCATTGTTTTGTCAACGAAAACAAAACCTTTTGTTGTGTAACAAGATGGTACATGTATTGTGTTCTGGAATTCTGTAAGTTGCATTGTTTTGTCAACGAAAACAAAACCTTTTGTTGTGTAACAAGATGGTACATGTATTGTGTTCTGGAATTCTATAAGTTGCATTGTTTTGTCAACGAAAACAAAACCTTTTGTTGTGTAACAAGATGGTACATGTATTGTGTTCTGGAATTCTATAAGTTGCATTGTTTTGTCAACGAAAACAAAACCTTTTGTTGTGTAACAAGATGGTACATGTATTGTGTTGTGGAATTCTGTAAGTTGCATTGTTTTGTCAACGAAAACAAAACCTTTTGTTGTGTAACAAGATGGTACATGTATTGTGTTGTGGAATTCTGTAAGTTGCATTGTTTTGTCAACGAAAACAAAACCTTTTGTTAGTTCACCTGGACCAAAGGTCCAGGTGAACTATTGCCATCACTTGGCGTCCGTCGTCTGTCGTCTGGCGTCTGTCGTCTGTAAACTTTTCACATTTCAAGCTTCTTCTCCGAAACCACTTGGCCGATTGGAACCGAACTTAGCAGGAATGTTCCTTGGATGGTCCTCTACAAAGTTACTGTTTTTCGTTCCAGTCGAATATTCAATATGGCTGCCAGGGCCAATAATATGCTCTGATTGGCTGAAATTTCAAAGATCTTCTTCTCTGAAACTAATGAACTGACTGAACCCAAACTGTAAAGGAATGATCATTGGAATGTCCTTTACCAAGTTACTGTTTTTTATGCCGATCGGAAATCCAAGATGGCCGCCATCGCAGGACATAGATTAACATTGGACCCTATGGGAAAATGTTCAAATGCCTTCTTCTCAGAAACTACAAATATGATTAAAGCCAAACTGTACATGAATGTTCATTGGATGGTCCTCTACAATCTTAAGGTTTTTTGTTCCGATATGAAATTCAAAATGGCGGCTACGGCAGGACTTAGTTTAACATTGGACCCTATGGGAAAAATGTTTCAAAATGCTTCTTCTCTGAAACCACTTGGACAGTTGAAACCAAACTGCCCAGGAATGATCATTGGAAGGTCCTCTACAAAGTTTCTGTTTTTTATGCCGATCGGAAATCCAAGATGGCCACCACCGCAGGACATAGATTAACATTGGACCCTATGGGAAAATGTTCAAATGCCTTCTTCTCAGAAACTACAAATATGATTAAAGCCAAACTGTACATGAATGTTCATTAGATGGTCCTCTACAAACTGTACGTTTTTTGTTCCGGTATGAAATTCAAAATGGCGGCTACGGCAGGACTTAGTTTAACATTGGACCCTATGGGAAAAATGTTTCAAAACGCTTCTTCTCTGAAACCACTTGGATAATTGAAACCAAACTGCCCAGGAATGATCATTGGAAGGTCCTCTACAAGGTGTGTGTTTTTTATGCCGATCGGAAATCCAAAATGGCCACCACCGCAGGACATAGATTAACATTGGACCCTATGGGAAAATGTTCAAATGCCTTCTTCTCAGAAACTACAAATATGATTAAAGCCAAACTGTACATGAATGTTCATTGGATGGTCCTCTACAAACTGTACGTTTTTTGTTCCGATATGAGATTCAAAATGGCGGCTACGGCAGGACTTAGTTTAACATTGGACCCTATGGGAAAAATGTTTCAAAACGCTTCTTCTCTGAAACCACTTGGACAGTTGAAACCAAACTGCCCAGGAATGATCATTGGAAGGTTCTCTACAAATTTTATGTTTTTTATGCCGATCGGAAATCCAAGATGGCCACCACCGCAATACATAGATTAACATTGGACCCTATGGGGAAATGTTCAAATGCCTTCTTCTCAGAAACTACAAATATTATTAAAGCCAAACTGTACATGAATGTTCATTGGATGGTCCTCTACAAACTCAACGTTTTTTGTTCCGATAAGAAATTCAAAATGGCGGCTACGGCAGGACTTAGTTTAACATTGGACCCTATGGGAAAAATGTTTCAAAACGCTTCTTCTCTGAAACCACTTGGATAATTGAAACCAAACTGCCCAGGAATGATCATTGGAAGGTCCTCTACAAGGTGTGTGTTTTTTATGCCGATCGGAAATCCAAGATGACCACCACCGCAGGACATAGATTAACATTGAACCCTATGGGAAAATGTTCAAATGCCTTCTTCTCAGAAACTACAAATATGATTAAAGCCAAACTGTACATGAATGTTCATTGGATGGTCCTCTACAACCTTAAGGTTTTTTGTTCCGATATGAAATTCAAAATGGCGGCTACGGCAGGACTTAGTTTAACATTGGACCCTATGGGAAAAGTGTTTCAAAATGCTTCTTCTCTGAAACCACTTGGACAGTTGAAACCAAACTGCCCAGGAATGATCATTGGAAGGTCCTCTACAAAGTTTCTGTTTTTTATGCCGATCGGAAATCCAAGATGGCCACCACCGCAGGACATAGATTAACATTGGACCCTATGAGAAAATATTCAAATGCCTTCTTCTCAGAAACTACAAATATGATTAAAGCCAAACTGTACAAGAATGTTCATTAGATGGTCCTGTACAAACTGTACGTTTTTTGTTCCGGTATGAAATTCAAAATGGCGGCTACGGCAGGACTTAGTTTAACATTGGACCCTATGGGAAAAATGTTTCAAAACGCTTCTTCTCTGAAACCACTTGGATAATTGAAACCAAACTGCCCAGGAATGATCATTGGAAGGTCCTCTACAAGGTGTGTGTTTTTTATGCCGATCGGAAATCCAAGATGGCCACCACCGCAGGACATAGATTAACATTGAACCCTATGGGAAAATGTTCAAATGCCTTCTTCTCAGAAACTACAAATATGATTAAAGCCAAACTGTACATGAATGTTCATTGGATGGTCCTCTACAAACTGTACGTTTTTTGTTCTGATATGAAATTCAAAATGGCGGCTATGGCAGGACTTAGTTTAACATTGGACCCTATGGGAAAAATGTTTCAAAATGCTTCTTCTCTGAAACCACTTGGACAGTTGAAACCAAACTGCCCAGGAATGATCATTGGAAGGTCCTCTGTTTTTTATGTCGATCGGAAATCCAAGATGGCTGCCACCACAGGTCATAGTATTAACACAGAACCATATGGGGAAAATACAGAAATATATTCTTCTCTGAAGCTATTGCACTGATTGAACCTAAACTGTGCATCAATCATTGGAAGGTCCTTTACAAACTTTGTGTTTTTTATGTTGATCGTAATTCCAAGATGACTACCACTGCAGGACATAGTTTTTACATAGGACCAATTGGTTTTTTTTATTACCAGGTGAACGATACAGGCTCTTGAGAGCCTCTGGTTGTGTAACAAGATGGTACATGTATTGTGTTGTGGAATTCTATAAGTTGCATTGTTTTGTCAACGAAAACAAAACCTTTTGTTGTGTAACAAGATGGTACATGTATTGTGTTCTGGAATTCTGTAAGTTGCATTGTTTTGTCAACGAAAACAAAACCTTTTGTTGTGTAACAAGATGGTACATGTATTGTGTTGTGGAATTCTGTAAGTTGGATTGTTTTGTCAACGAAAACAAAACCTTTTGTTGTGTAACAAGATGGTACATGTATTGTGTTGTGGAATTCTGTAAGTTGCATTGTTTTGTCAACGAAAACAAAACCTTTTGTTGTGTAACAAGATGGTACATGTATTGTGTTGTGGAATTCTGTAAGTTGGATTGTTTTGTCAACGAAAACAAAACCTTTTGTTGTGTAACAAGATGGTACATGTATTGTGTTGTGGAATTCTGTAAGTTGCATTGTTTTGTCAACGAAAACAAAACCTTTTGTTGTGTAACAAGATGGTACATGTATTGTGTTGTGGAATTCTGTAAGTTGGATTGTTTTGTCAACGAAAACAAAACCTTTTGTTGTGTAACAAGATGGTACATGTATTGTGTTGTGGAATTCTGTAAGTTGCATTGTTTTGTCAACAAAAACAAAACCTTTTGTTGTGTAACAAGATGGTACATGTATTGTGTTCTGGAATTCTATAAGTTGGATTGTTTTGTCAACGAAAACAAAACCTTTTGTTGTGTAACAAGATGGTACATGTATTGTGTTGTGGAATTCTGTAAGTTGCATTGTTTTGTCAACGAAAACAAAACCTTTTGTTGTGTAACAAGATGGTACATGTATTGTGTTGTGGAATTCTGTAAGTTGGATTGTTTTGTCAACGAAAACAAAACCTTTTGTTGTGTAACAAGATGGTACATGTATTGTGTTGTGGAATTCTGTAAGTTGCATTGTTTTGTCAACGAAAACAAAACCTTTTGTTGTGTAACAAGATGGTACATGTATTGTGTTCTGGAATTCTGTAAGTTGCATTGTTTTGTCAACGAAAACAAAACCTTTTGTTGTGTAACAAGATGGTACATGTATTGTGTTGTGGAATTCTGTAAGTTGCATTGTTTTGTCAACGAAAACAAAACCTTTTGTTGTGTAACAAGATGGTACATGTATTGTGTTGTGGAATTCTGTAAGTTGCATTGTTTTGTCAACGAAAACAAAACCTTTTGTTGTGTAACAAGATGGTACATGTATTGTGTTCTGGAATTCTATAAGTTGGATTGTTTTGTCAACGAAAACAAAACCTTTTGTTGTGTAACAAGATGGTACATGTATTGTGTTGTGGAATTCTGTAAGTTGCATTGTTTTGTCAACGAAAACAAAACCTTTTGTTGTGTAACAAGATGGTACATGTATTGTGTTCTGGAATTCTGTAAGTTGGATTGTTTTGTCAACGAAAACAAAACCTTTTGTTGTGTAACAAGATGGTACATATATTGTGTTGTGGAATTCTGTAAGTTGCATTGTTTTGTCAACGAAAACAAAACCTTTTGTTGTGTAACAAGATGGTACATGTATTGTGTTCTGGAATTCTGTAAGTTGCATTGTTTTGTCAACGAAAACAAAACCTTTTGTTGTGTAACAAGATGGTACATGTATTGTGTTGTGGAATTCTGTAAGTTGGATTGTTTTGTCAACGAAAACAAAACCTTTTGTTGTGTAACAAGATGGTACATGTATTGTGTTCTGGAATTCTGTAAGTTGCATTGTTTTGTCAACGAAAACAAAACCTTTTGTTGTGTAACAAGATGGTACATGTATTGTGTTCTGGAATACTGTAAGTTGCATTGTTTTGTCAACGAAAACAAAACCTTTTGTTGTGTAACAAGATGGTACATGTATTGTGTTCTGGAATTCTGTAAGTTGCATTGTTTTGTCAACGAAAACAAAACCTTTTGTTGTGTAACAAGATGGTACATGTATTGTGTTCTGGAATTCTATAAGTTGCATTGTTTTGTCAACGAAAACAAAACCTTTTGTTGTGTAACAAGATGGTACATGTATTGTGTTCTGGAATTCTATAAGTTGCATTGTTTTGTCAACGAAAACAAAACCTTTTGTTGTGTAACAAGATGGTACATGTATTGTGTTGTGGAATTCTGTAAGTTGCATTGTTTTGTCAACGAAAACAAAACCTTTTGTTGTGTAACAAGATGGTACATGTATTGTTGTTGTGGAATTCTGTAATTCGCATTGTTTTGTCAACGAAAACAAAACCTTTTGTTGTGTAACAAGATGGTACATGTATTGTGTTCTGGAATTCTGTAAGTTGCATTGTTTTGTCAGTGAAAACAAAACCTTTTGTTGTGTAACAAGATGGTACATATATTGTGTTCTGGAATTCTGTAGGTGGTATTGTTTTGTCAGCGAAAAATGAAAACGAACCCTTTTGTTATGTAATAAGATAGTATTGCATTCTGGAAATATGTAGGTAGTTTTGTTTTGTCAGCAAAAAACGAAAATGGAACCTTTTATATTGTTATAAGATGGTAAAAACTGAATATGTTTGGATGATAGTTTTAGAGTTCATTGTCTTTGAGATATCCTAATGCCTGTCACTTCAAACTCTATGATATCTTAAACTACTTTACAAATCATACTTATGTTCATCATATTTCTTGACAAATGATGTATAAATCTGAGTGGAAAATTGCTTTTAATGGATGTAAAGTGTTAGAAATCTCTTAGATGTTACCTGACTAGATGCCATACCTTGTCTTTGATTATCTCGTAAATATTCCTGTTACCTGACGAGATGGCATACCTGAGATTCAGAAATCATGTTTACTCTGTACATTAAGATGTAACTGTTGTTTTCTTGAATAACTTCTCATCAGGACATGTAAACAGTGACTTCTATAACATATATCTATATCAATGTAGACTTCTATAACATATATCTATCTCAATGTAGATTTCTATAACATATATCTATCTCAATGTAGACTTCTATAACATATATCTATCTCAATGTAGACTTCTATAACATATATCTATATCAATGTAGACTTCTATAACATATATCTATCTCAATGTAGACTTCTATAACATATATCTATCTCAATGTAGACTTCTATAACATATATCTATATCAATGTAGACTTCTATAACATATATCTATCTCAATGTAGACTTCTATAACATATATCTATCTCAATGTAGACTTCTATAGCATATATCTATATCAATGTAGACTTATATAACATATATCTATATCAATGTAGACTTCTATTGCATATATCTATCTCAATGTAGACTTATATAACATATATCTATCTCAATGTAGACTTCTATAACATATATCTATCTCAATGTAGACTTCAATAACATATATCTATCCCAATGTAGACTTCTATAACATATATCTATCTCAATGTAGACTTCTATAACATATATCTATCTCAATGTAGACTTATATAACATATATCTATCTCAATGTAGACTTCTATAACATATATCTATCTCAATGTAGACTTCTATAACATATATCTATCTCAATGTAGACTTCTATAACATATATCTATCTCAATGTAGACTTCTATAACATATATCTATCTCAATGTAGACTTCTATAGCATATATCTATATCAATGTAGACTTATATAACATATATCTATATCAATGTAGACTTCTATTGCATATATCTATCTCAATGTAGACTTATATAACATATATCTATCTCAATGTAGACTTCTATAACATATATCTATCTCAATGTAGACTTCAATAACATATATCTATCCCAATGTAGACTTCTATAACATATATCTATCTCAATGTAGACTTCTATAACATATATCTATCTCAATGTAGACTTATATAACATATATCTATCTCAATGTAGACTTCTATAACATATATCTATCTCAATGTAGACTTATATAACATATATCTATCTCAATATAGACTTATATAGCATATATCTATCTCAATGTAGACTTCTATAACATATATCTATCTCAATGTAGACTTCTATAACATATATCTATCTCAATGTAGACTTATATAGCATATATCTATCTCAATGTAGACTTCTAAAACATATATCTATCTCAATGTAGACTTCTATAACATATATCTATCTCAATGTAGACTTATATAGCATATATCTATCTCAATGTAGACTTCTATAACATATATCTATCTCAATGTAGACTTCTATAACATATATCTATCTCAATGTAGACTTATATAACATATATCTATCTCAATGTAGACTTCTATAACATATATCTATCTCAATGTAGACTTCTATAACATATATCTATCTCAATGTAGACTTCTATAACATATATCTATCTCAATGTAGACTTCTATAACATATATCTATCTCAATGTAGACTTCTATAGCATATATCTATATCAATGTAGACTTATATAACATATATCTATATCAATGTAGACTTCTATTGCATATATCTATCTCAATGTAGACTTATATAACATATATCTATCTCAATGTAGACTTCTATAACATATATCTATCTCAATGTAGACTTCAATAACATATATCTATCCCAATGTAGACTTCTATAACATATATCTATCTCAATGTAGACTTCTATAACATATATCTATCTCAATGTAGACTTATATAACATATATCTATCTCAATGTAGACTTCTATAACATATATCTATCTCAATGTAGACTTATATAACATATATCTATCTCAATATAGACTTATATAGCATATATCTATCTCAATGTAGACTTCTATAACATATATCTATCTCAATGTAGACTTCTATAACATATATCTATCTCAATGTAGACTTATATAGCATATATCTATCTCAATGTAGACTTCTAAAACATATATCTATCTCAATGTAGACTTCTATAACATATATCTATCTCAATGTAGACTTCTATGACATATCTATCTCAATGTAGACTTCTATAACATATATCTATCTCAATGTAGACTTCTATAACATATATCTATCTCAATGTAGACTTCTATAACATATATCTGTCTCAATGTAGACTTCTATAACATATATCTATATCAATGTAGACTTCTATTGCATATATCTATCTCAATGTAGACTGATATAACATATATCTATCTCAATGTAGACTTCTATAACATATATCTATCTCAATGTAGACTTATATAACATATATCTATCTGAATGTAGACTTATATAACATATATCTATATCAATGTAGACTTCTATAACATATATCTATCTGAATGTAGACTTCTATAACATATATCCCCCTATCTCAATGTAGACTTATATAATGTTCACACTAATTCTACTTTTAGTAGTAGATAATTAAATGTTCTCTGAATCCAATGGTCTCTCATTTTCAGTTTTGGAACGAGGGAATGCTATCATTTAGCAAGAAAATAGTTTTAAGAAAAAATACACAACCTAGTATGAAGCAAAAATTTAAATTAAAAGCAATTAATTTTGTTAATTTTTTATGTTTTTGTAACCATTTATCATTTTAATATTTTTATTGTATTTTCGATGTAATAGCAACATATATTTAATGTCGGGACAACTGTCATTAATTCTAATTATAGATTACGTAAATATCAATTAATTGTTGTGACATAGGGTAAATTACGTTGAGTAACAAAGCTTAAGATTGTGACAATCTAACCCAACGTAACCTCTAAGCCAATATGTTGTAGTATTTTTTTTTAAATCTAAATGTCACGAAATGGTATATTTGGAGCCAAGAAAATTAATATAACAGAGAAATGTTGATTAACTGATGATGAACCAGAAATAGATGAAATAATGTGTAATTGATTAGTCTAGGAAATATAGAAGGGAAGGCATCTGATTTAGGTTTCATTGATTAGCACCTGTCACAAATGTTTATTTCTTTTTTTTAAAATAGCTATATCTTATTTTATTAAAACAACATAAAAAAACTGCAAAGGGTACTTCACAGTTTAATCTTGTAGATATAGAAGAAATTTTTGAAATTCAAAGAATCCTTGTTGTTTATTAATTATGTGAAAGCACCATATTTGTTATCTTGACTTGAATATATAATTTACACACAAAAATACATTAAGATAAAAATCAACAGAGAAATGTTAAGGTGTTATCACAAGACTACAATGGTGATATTAGCCATCAGTGTTGACATGAAACTACAAGGTTACTATAAGACATCAGTGTTGACATGAGACTACAAGGTTACTATAAGACATCAGTGTTGACATGAGACTACAAGATTACCATAAGACATCAGTGTTGACATGAGACTACAAGGTTACCATAAGACATCAGTGTTGACATGAGACTTCAAGATTACTATAAGACATCAGTGTTGACATGAGACTACAAGGTTACTATAAGACATCAGTGTTGACATGAGACTACAAGATTACCATAAGACATCAGTGTTGACATGAGACTACAAGGTTACTATAAGACATCAGTGTTGACATGAGACTACAAGATTACCATAAGACATCAGTGTTGACATGAACTACACGGTTATTTTAAACCATCAGTGTTGACATGAGACTACAAGGTTACCATAAGATATCAGTGTTGACATGAGACTACAAGGTTGTCATAAGATATCAGTGTTGACATGAGACTACAAGGTTACTATAAGACATCAGTGTTGACATGAACTACACGGTTACTATAAGACATCAGTGTTGACATGAGACTACAAGGTTACCATAAGACATCAGTGTTGACATGAACTACAAGGTTATTATAAGCCATCAGTGTTGACATGAGACTACAAGATTACCATAAGACATCAGTGTTGACATGAATTACAAGGTTGTAATAATCCATCAGTGTTGACATGAGACTACAAGGTTGTCATAAGTCATCAGTGTTGACGAGACTTCAAGGTTACCATGAGACTACAAGGTTATCATAAGACATCAGTGTTGACAGGAGACTACAAGATTACCATAAGACACCAGTGTTGACATGAGACTACAAGGTTATTATAAGACATCAGCGTTGACATGAGACTACAAGGTTACCATAATACATCAGTGTTGACATGAGACTACAAGGTTACCATAAGCCATCAGAGTTGACATGAGACTACAAGGTTATCATAAGATGTCAATGTTGACATGAGACTACAAGGTTACCATAATACATCAGTGTTGACATGAGACTACAAGGTTACCATAAGACATCAGTGTTGACATGAGACTACAAGGTTACCATAAGACATCAGTGTTGACATGAGACTACAAGGTTACTATAAGACATCAGTGTTGACATGAGACTACAAGGTTACTATAAGACATCAGTGTTGACATGAGACTACAAGACTACCATAAGACATCAGTGTTGACATGAGACTACAAGGTTACTATAAGACATCAGTGTTGACATGAGACTACAAGGTTACCATAAGACATCAGTGTTGACATGAGACTACAAGATTACCATAAGACATCAGTGTTGACATGAACTACACGGTTATTTTAAACCATCAGTGTTGACATGAGACTACAAGGTTACCATAAGATATCAAGGTTGTCATAAGATATCAGTGTTGACATGAGACTACAAGGTTACTATAAGACATCAGTGTTGACATGAGACTACAAGGTTACCATAAGACATCAGTGTTGACATGAACTACAAGGTTACTATAAGACATCAGTGTTGACATGAGACTACAAGGTTACCATAAGACATCAGTGTTGACATGAACTACAAGGTTACTATAAGACATCAGTGTTGACATGAGACTACAAGGTTATTATAAGACATCATCGTTGACATGAGACTACAAGGTTATTATAAGACGTCAGTGTTGACATGAGACTACAAGGTTATTATTAGACATCAGTGTTGACATGAGACTACAAGGTTATTATAAGACATCAGTATAGACATGAGACTACAAGGTTATTATAAGACATCAGTGTTGACATGAGACTACAAGGTTATTATAAGACATCAGTGTTGACATGAGACTACAAGGTTACCATAAGCCATCAGTGTTGACATGAACTACAAGGTTATTATAAACCATCAGTGTTGACTTGAGACTACAAGGTTGTCATATGACATCAGTGTTGACATGAGACTACAAGGTTGTCATAAGACGTCAGTGTTGACATGAGACTACAAGGTTACCATAAGACATCAGTGTTGACATGAGACTACAATGTTGCCATAAGCCATCAGTATTGACATGAGACTACAAGGTTACCATAAGCCATCAGTGTTGACATGAGACTACAAGGTTGTAATAAGCCATCAGTGTTGACATGAACTACAAGGTTGTAATAAGCCATCAGTGTTGACATGAACTACAAGGTTATTATAAACCATCAGTGTTGACTTGAGACTACAAGGTTGTCATATGACATCAGTGTTGACATGAGACTACAAGGTTGTCATAAGACATCAGCGTTGACATGAGACTACAATGTTACCATAAGCCATCAGTATTGACATGAGACTACAAGGTTGCCATAAACCATCAGTGTTGACATGAGACTACAAGGTTACCATAAGCCATCAGTGTTGACATGAAACCACAATGTTACCATAAGACATCAGTGTTGACATGAACTACAAGGTTGTAATAAGACATCAATGTTGACATGAGACTACAAGGTTACCATAAGACATCAGTGTTGACATGAGACTACAAGGTTACCATAAGACATCAGTGTTGACATGAGACTACAAGGTTGTAATAAGACATCAATGGTGACATGAGACTGAGGTTACCATAAGACATCAGTGTTGACATGAGACTACAAGGTTGTAATAATCCATCAGTGTTGACATGAGACTACAAGGTTGTCATAAGACATCAGTGTTGACGAGACTACAAGGTTATCATAAGACATCAGTGTTGACAGGAGACTACAAGATTACCATAAGACACCAGTGTTGACATGAGACTACAAGGTTATTATAAGACATCAGCGTTGACATGAGACTGCAAGGTTACCATAATACATCAGTGTTGACATGAGACTACAAGGTTACCATAAGCCATCAGTGTTGACATGAGACTACAAGGTTATCATAAGACGTCAGTGTTGACATGAGACTACAAGGTTACCATAATACATCAGTGTTGACATGAGACTACAAGGTTACCATAAGACATCAGTGTTGACATGAGACTACAAGGTTACCATAAGACATCAGTGTTGACATGCGACTACAAGGTTATTATAAGACATCAGTGTAGACATGAGACTACAAGGTTATTATAAGACATCAGTGTTGACATGAGACTGCAAGGTTATTATAAGACATCAGTGTTGACATGAGACTACAAGGTTACCATAAGCCATCAGTGTTGACATGAACTACAAGGTTATTATAAACCATCAGTGTTGACTTGAGACTACAAGGTTGTCATATGACATCAGTGTTGACATGAGACTACAAGGTTGTCATAAGACATCAGTGTTGACATGAGACTACAAGGTTACCATAAGACATCAGTGTTGACATGAGACTACAATGTTGCCATAAGCCATCAGTATTGACATGAGACTACAAGGTTACCATAAGCCATCAGTGTTGACATGAGACTACAAGGTTGTAATAAGCCATCAGTGTTGACATGAACTACAAGGTTGTAATAAGCCATCAGTGTTGACATGAACTACAAGGTTATTATAAACCATCAATGTTGACTTGAGACTACAAGGTTGTCATATGACATCAGTGTTGACATGAGACTACAAGGTTGTCATAAGACATCAGCGTTGACATGAGACTACAATGTTACCATAAGCCATCAGTATTGACATGAGACTACAAGGTTGCCATAAACCATCAGTGTTGACATGAGACTACAAGGTTGCCATAAACCATCAGTGTTGACATGAGACTACAAGGTTACCATAAGCCATCAGTGTTGACATGAAACCACAATGTTACCATAAGACATCAGTGTTGACATGAACTACAAGGTTGTAATAAGACATCAATGTTGACATGAGACTACAAGGTTACCATAAGACATCAGTGTTGACATGAGACTACAAGGTTACCATAAGACATCAGTATTGACATGAGACTACAAGGTTGTAATAAGCCATCAGTGTTGACATGAGACTACAAGGTTGTCATAAGACATCAGCGTTGACATGAGACTACAAGGTTACCATAAGACATCAGTGATGACATGAGACTACAAGATTACCATAGGACATCCGTGTTGACATGAGACTACAAGGTTGTTATAAGACATCAGTGTTGACATGAGACTACAAGGTTACCATAATCCATCAGTGTTGACATGAGAGTACAAGGTTGTCATAAGACATCAGTGTTGACATGAGACTACAAGGTTACCATAAGCCATCAGTGTTGACATGAACTGCAAGGTTACCATAAGACATCAGTGTTGACATGAGACTACAAGATTATCACAAGATATCAGTGTTGACATAAGACTACAAGGTTATTATAAACCATCAGGGTTGACATGAGATTACAAGTTGTATTCTGTCCTTGTGGCACTACATGCTCAAGGTTACCGTAAGACATCAGTGTTGACATGAGACATGAGTCTACAAGGTTATCATAAGACATCAGTGTTGACATGAGACTACTGGTTCAAGGTTATATTCTATCCTCGTTATTTACATGATGCTATATGATTGATATAAGCAGAAAATAGTAACATTTATCTTCATTCTAACCTAGGCCTACAGATTAATTCCTTATCTTTTAAGTCATCAATGTCAATATGACAAATATGTTGTATGCAAACAATATTGACAGGAGACTATAATTGGTTGCCAAGAAACAAATATTGTTAGGAGAAGTTGATTGTCAGCTGACAATATTGTCTGGATGAGGGGGTATGCAGTGCTGATGTAATAACACTGCCTTGTTACATGTAGAGAGTTTTTTTTTGTCTTGGATGACACAAACAATCGGTCGTTGACTTCAAAATATTTAAGAAATAATTCATGGAAACCATATGTATATATTGTTTTTACCACGGGTAGGCCGTTATGTCACAAAGTTTTACCACGGGTAGGCCTTTATGTCACAAAGTTTTACCCCGAGCATTAGCGAGGGGTAAAAAACTGATATAAAGGCCTACCCGTGGTAAAAACAATATATACATATAGCTTCCATGAATTATTTCGATTCTAATATGGAAAAATTGGTAAAATATCGTTATGAATTGTCAATGACGTCTTAAATTTAATCGGTCATAGATTAATATTATTTTTACCACGGGTTTGGACTCGAAAGCGTTTGAAGGGCGTCATATTAGAAATTGTTTTAGATCTGAAATAAGGTTAATATATAAATTATCTGGCCTAGAATAGATTTTTTTTTTTACTTTGATGAATTTCAGTTTGAAGATGAATGTAGAAGTAAGCTATTAATTTAAATTCTTTTTAAGATGAATTTGAGAGAGAGAGATATTGCATGTGTTGATTGATTGATATTCAATAGATTGATTGACGAGGCTTGAAATATTATGTAAGGGATAAATACCTCCTTCAAGATAAAACCTATATTGATATTTCCCCTTGTTGCCTTATCTATCATTTGTAGTAGAGAAACGCATAATCGCCATATTGCGCAATAAATTAGAAATCTACATTTTTATGCAATGGTAACATGTTTGTAAAAAGAGAAGCACAGTTGAACCTATCTCATTTGACCTTCCCAAGGGATCATTAAAATAGGTTGACACAAGACAGGTGGTCACTTAATACAGGTTTAATTAATATGAAATGTACTGTGCTGGGAAATTAAAATTAAGGTCAAATAATACATGTTAATAGAGGTGGTCATTAAACCATGTTTGACTGTAGAAGAGAAAGTACTGATATGCGGAAGGAACTATTTCTACGTTCAACGATTGATATTTGTAGTTTCTATGTGTTGTCTTGAAGATGTTTTAATGTCTATTATGAAGTATGATGTATTAGATGAAGACATGACCTCTGTAACAGGCTATCATATATCTGTAAACATTCATCATGTTGAATTACTATTCTGATGTTTTCAGTGTACTTGGTCTTAACTGATCTATGTTGTCTACCTCTTATCTTCTTGACTCAATCAAGTGGTTCTTAATATATTTATTGTTTATTTTAGAAGGAGTCACAAATTGACTTCTTTGTTATTTGTTGTTCTTTTTTGTCTACCTCTTATCTTCTTGACTCAATCAAGTGGTTCTTAATATATTTATTGTTTATTTTAGAAGGAGTCACAAATTGACTTCTTTGTTATTTGTTGTTCTTTTTTGTCTACCTCTTATCTTCTTGACTCAATCAAGTGGTTCTTAATATATTTATTGTTTATTTTAGAAGGAGTCAGAAAAAATTGTACTTAAATGTTTGTTTTGAAGTTTACTTTAAATATTATGGTGATACAAGATACCCTAAATTGTGTATACAGTAAAGCTTGAATATAAGGAACACGTTTAGAGCGAATTTACAGTTACAACCAACTAATTTCTATTCCCCTACCAACTGCTTAATAAATTTATATTAAAATGTGTGTTTATAGCGAATTCTGTTAGTACGAATTAACAGTTACAACGAACATTTTTTTTGTCCCTCAAATCTATATACCACGTATAAGAGGGAACATTTGAGGTGTATTTAATAATGCACTCCAATTAACTATTCATTGTTTATTTCCAAAATACAATTTGTAGAATGTTACATATTCAAATAGATGTTTACACATTGAACGAACTTTCTCAACTGACCAATACACATTAAGACATAACATTTATTTTAATTTCTCTTGACTTAAACTTTCCACCTTTTTAATTACTACTGCAGACCATTAAACAGACTGAACAAATGTATCATCAAATGCCTGACATCCCTAATGAGAGATAAACAACAAATAAATCTAACTGACCACCACCTGTTTGTCTAGAACTACTAAGTAAAATCTAATCATGCCAAAACTAATTAAGACTTTAATCTTAATCAATGGAAAATATTGAAATGTAGGAAATTATTTAAAATATAACCTTATCAAACTTTCATGTAAATATGCACTGCTATACACGGATAGTACGAAGTTAAAATCTAAGCATTTTGTTACTATTAATAATCGGTATTTTTATATTGATTTGTATTTGCCACTGGCTTAAATATTTATTACTTTGTTGACAAGTAAAAATCAAATAAAGGTGATTACTGTTTATTCTCTTAATTAGTGATCACATTTTAATTTTAAGAATTTATAAGTTATAAGTTATTTAAAAGTCATGGCTTCTCCGAATAATTAAGTCTCCCATACAACATTAGGAGACTTATTGTTTTTGCTCCGTTTCTTATTATTATTATTCCCCTTTCTTTCTTTCTGTGGCACATGAACTTGTCCATGGCAGATCTCAGGAACTACTGGACAGAATTTCATGAAACTTGGTGGAGTTATAGATATATGTTTCTAGTTGATCCTAGAGTTTTCAGCTTTGTGGTAAAGGGGGTCAAAGTCATTTTTTGAGGGGTTCAAAGGAGGTGGGGGTTACTATAGAATCCTATGGGAAAGTTGAAATTTCGTACATTAATGTTGATAACTTCTAAATGGATAATGATAGAGACATAAAATTAGACATAGTGATAGGTCACCATTAGGGGAGCAATTCTGTGTTTTCAAAATTTTCGAGACGTCTGCCATTTTTAAAATGGCTGCCAAAGCACGGCATAAAAAATGGGCGGTAAAAATTCAACATTGTCTGATACCATCAAAATTTGATATGTGGGTAGACATATAGAATCTAACACCGGCAAATGTGCAAGACAGGGAAATCTCCGACACACGAGGGCGTCGGAGATTTCCCTGTCTTGCACTTTTTGCAGGTGTTTGATTTTATTTCTCACTTTTATCAGTAGTTGTGTATTGTTTGACAGCTATGTACTTTTAGCAGACAATCATGTAAACACTGAGTTATTTCCCCTTCATGTCAATCAAAAAAGTAGTTCCGTATTTTTGTGTATTGCGTGAAGGTTATTATGTAATAATATGGCCGATTGTTAGGATTTGCATGTTTATAAAAGATTGAAAACTTACATACAGTGAATTGTTTATTTTAAAAAGGAAAAACATGGAGAATTGAGGGGGCAGTTGACATAAACTGTACAGCATGCATTTGCTGGTAAAATGCACATGATTTTTTTGTCTTGCACTAGTGCAAGATAAGAAAATCTCACATCGCTAAAAATAGGAACTGGTCTGTCTCAAAAGTGAGAAAATGATGTTCCGAATTGATTCCTGACATTGAAAAATTTCTACCGATCACCATTTTCAAAATGTCCATCACAATACCGCAAAAATTCAACATTGTCCAATATCATCTAAATTTGATATGTGGGTAGATTATGATGTCCCGAATTTATTCCCGACATTGAAAAATGTCTAGCGGTCGCCATTTTTAAAATGGCCACCACAATACCGCACAAATTCAACATTGTTCGATTTCAACGATATTTTATATGTGGGTAGATTATGATGCCCCGAATTTATTCCCAACATTGAAAAATTTCTACCGGTCGCCATTTTCAAAATGGCCACCACAATACTGCACAAATTCAACATTGTCCGATTTCAACGCCATTTCATATGTGGGTAGACTGATGTCCCGAATTTATTCCCGACATTGAAAAATTTCTACCGGTCGCCATTTTCAAAATGGCCGCCACAATACCGCACAAATTCAACATTGTCCGATTTCAACAACATTTCATGTGGGTAGATTATGATGTCCCAAATTTATTCCCGACATTGAACAATTTCTACCGGTCACCATTTTCAAAATGGCCACCACAATACCGCACAAATTCAACAATGTCCAATTGATTACTGACATCGAGAAATTTCTACCGGTTTCCATTTTCAAAATGGCCACCACAATGCCACAAAAATTCAACATTGTTCGATTTCAAAGGTAGCTTTTGATTTATTTTTTAAACCTGTTGACAGTGGCCAGTTTGGGAGACTTAGGACTTCATAATCGTTAGATTATAATCATATCTTGTTTTTATTGTCATAAAATTGTAAATTTAATATTGTTTGCATTTTCACAAGTCGTAAATAAACAAAAGGACATTCATTAATCAATTTAACACTAATTACAGACAAACTGTCACCACCCCTACGATCTACCCAACACTAATTAATGTCTTAATAATAAAATCTTATAATACCGGGTCTGGTACACAAGATGCGCATTTCGAGAAATAATCTCTCATCAGTTGTGCTAGGGGCCTAAAAATTGGAAAACCAAAATACACTTGTTTTTACAGGAGATTAAGTACAATTATGTTTGATAAAAAAAAAAACTTTTATTTCCCAATAAAAACAATTTTCTTGGCAACAAGTATCACAGTTGTGCATTTTACGATGTTTTCAAAAGACTGGATTTAAAAATGACCTGACAAATATCGATGATAGTGAGTCTGGTAGTGATGATGACGAGCTACCCTTATCGTGCCTCGTAAACATTCGTAATACACTAGGTGAAATCGGGGTCACTTTGGAGGAAGTTGTTGCTGTTGAAAACAATGTAGTTGTAACTGAAACGAGGTCTGATGATGATATTGTAAACTCTCTATTAAATAAGGACACGGAGGGTGAAAATTCAGAAAGTGATGACGTTCCGACAAATGCAGATGGTTTACTTGCACTTGACACTGTCCGCCGTACGTTAGAAACGTATGACAATGTTGATGAATTTTGTTTTTTAATATTTGACAAAGATCGCAAATATATCTACCAAAAAACAAAAACAGTCTACCATTCAAGATTTCTTTGCTAAAGATAAGTGATTAATCATTGTGTATAGTCCATGTATCTATGTTTGCATATGATTATATAACGAATTTGTTATATGTTATAGCGAAGTTCGCTATATCAATATAGCGAATTACGTTTATAACGAAATAAATTTGGCTGCCCCCACAAATTCATTATAAGCAAGTTTTACTGTAGACAGTCAATATAACAAATTACTGTCTCAATAAAGGACTCTCATTTTTCCCATTAATGAATAGTGCATATCATTTCAACTTGTGTAAAAAAAGCAATGTTTTCATGTTCCCTTTGTGTGGCCTTTTTATACAGATTTGACTATATGCATCAAAGTTGCTGTGTTGATGCTATTTGTCTTATCTGGTACTGTAGCCTCACTTTTATAAGGCCACCCTTTCTGCAATGAAAAAGTGGCAGGTTATAAGAAAAGTGGCCTCTCTGGAGGAGGACAGTTTAGTAGTATTTACTATCTTTGTGCATCTGAAATCTGTCCTGATAAGAGGGTTGGGCTCTTTTGAGTAGGACAGTTTAGTAGTATTTACTATCTTTGTGCATCTGAAATCTGTCCTGATAAGAGGGTTGGGGTCTTTTGAGTAGGACAGTTTAGTAGTATTTACTATCTTTGTGCATCTGAAATCTCTCCTGATAAGAGGGTTGGGCTCTTTTGAGTAGGACAGTTTAGTAGTATTTACTATCTTTGTGCATCTGAAATCTGTCCTGATAAGAGGGTTGGGGTCTTTTGAGTAGGACAGTTTAGTAGTATTTACTATCTTTGTGCATCTGAAATCTGTCCTGATAAGAGGGTTGGGCTCTTTTGAGTAGGACAGTTTAGTAGTATTTACTATCTTTGTGCATCTGAAATCTCTCCTGATAAGAGGGTTGGGCTCTTTTGAGTAGGACAGTTTAGTAGTATTTACTATCTTTGTGCATCTGAAATCTCTCCTGATAAGAGGGTTGGGCTCTTTTGAGTAGGACAGTTTAGTAGTATTTACTATCTTTGTGCATCTGAAATCTGTCCTGATAAGAGGGTTGGGGTCTTTTGAGTAGGACAGTTTAGTAGTATTTACTATCTTTGTGCATCTGAAATCTGTCCTGATAAGAGGGTTGGGCTCTTTTGAGTAGGACAGTTTAGTAGTATTTACTATCTTTGTGCATCTGAAATCTGTCCTGATAAGAGGGTTGGGCTCTTTTGAGTAGGACAGTTTAGTAGTATTTATTATCTTTGTGCATCTGAAATCTGTCCTGATAAGAGGGTTGGGCTCTTTTGAGTAGGACAGTTTAGTAGTATTTACTATCTTTGTGCATCTGAAATCTGTTCTGATAAGAGGGTTGGGCTCTTTTGAGTAGGACAGTTTAGTAGTATTTACTATCTTTGTGCATCTGAAATCTGTCCTGATAAGAGGGTTGGGGTCTTTTGAGGAGGACAGTTTAGTAGTATTTACTATCTTTGTGCATCTGAAATCTGTCCTGATAAGAGGGTTGGGCTCTTTTGAGTAGGACAGTTTAGTAGTATTTACTATCTTTGTGCATCTGAAATCTCTCCTGATAAGAGGGTTGGGCTCTTTTGAGTAGGACAGTTTAGTAGTATTTACTATCTTTGTGCATCTGAAATCTGTCCTGATAAGAGGGTTGGGGTCTTTTGAGGAGGACAGTTTAGTAGTATTTACTATCTTTGTGCATCTGAAATCTCTCCTGATAAGAGGGTTGGGGTCTTTTGAGTAGGACAGTTTAGTAGTATTTACTATCTTTGTGCATCTGAAATCTCTCCTGATAAGAGGGTTGGGCTCTTTTGAGTAGGACAGTTTAGTAGTATTTACTATCTTTGTGCATCTGAAATCTCTCCTGATAAGAGGGTTGGGCTCTTTTGAGTAGGACAGTTTAGTAGTATTTACTATCTTTGTGCATCTGAAATCTGTCCTGATAAGAGGGTTGGGGTCTTTTGAGTAGGACAGTTTAGTAGTATTTACTATCTTTGTGCATCTGAAATCTCTCCTGATAAGAGGGTTGGGCTCTTTTGAGTAGGACAGTTTAGTAGTATTTACTATCTTTGTGCATCTGAAATCTGTCCTGATAAGAGGGTTGGGGTCTTTTGAGTAGGACAGTTTAGTAGTATTGACTATCTTTGTGCATCTGAAATCTGTCCTGATAAGAGGGTTGGGGTCTTTTGAGGAGGACAGTTTAGTAGTATTTACTATCTTTGTGCATCTGAAATCTGTCCTGATAAGAGGGTTGGGGTCTTTTGAGTAGGACAGTTTAGTAGTATTTACTATCTTTGTGCATCTGAAATCTCTCCTGATAAGAGGGTTGGGCTCTTTTGAGTAGGACAGTTTAGTAGTATTTACTATCTTTGTGCATCTGAAATCTGTCCTGATAAGAGGGTTGGGGTCTTTTGAGGAGGACAGTTTAGTAGTATTTACTATCTTTGTGCATCTGAAATCTGTCCTGATAAGAGGGTTGGGGTCTTTTGAGTAGGACAGTTTAGTAGTATTTACTATCTTTGTGCATCTGAAATCTCTCCTGATAAGAGGGTTGGGGTCTTTTGAGTAGGACAGTTTAGTAGTATTTACTATCTTTGTGCATCTGAAATCTCTCCTGATAAGAGGGTTGGGCTCTTTTGAGTAGGACAGTTTAGTAGTATTTACTATCTTTGTGCATCTGAAATCTGTCCTGATAAGAGGGTTGGGGTCTTTTGAGTAGGACAGTTTAGTAGTATTTACTATCTTTGTGCATCTGAAATCTCTCCTGATAAGAGGGTTGGGGTCTTTTGAGTAGGACAGTTTAGTAGTATTTACTATCTTTGTGCATCTGAAATCTCTCCTGATAAGAGGGTTGGGGTCTTTTGAGTAGGACAGTTTAGTAGTATTTACTATCTTTGTGCATCTGAAATCTCTCCTGATAAGAGGGTTGGGGTCTTTTGAGTAGGACAGTTTAGTAGTATTTACTATCTTTGTGCATCTGAAATCTGTCCTGATAAGAGGGTTGGGGTCTTTTGAGTAGGACAGTTTAGTAGTATTTACTATCTTTGTGCATCTGAAATCTCTCCTGATAAGAGGGTTGGGCTCTTTTGAGTAGGACAGTTTAGTAGTATTTACTATCTTTGTGCATCTGAAATCTCTCCTGATAAGAGGGTTGGGGTCTTTTGAGTAGGACAGTTTAGTAGTATTTACTATCTTTGTGCATCTGAAATCTCTCCTGATAAGAGGGTTGGGGTCTTTTGAGTAGGACAGTTTAGTAGTATTTACTATCTTTGTGCATCTGAAATCTCTCCTGATAAGAGGGTTGGGGTCTTTTGAGTAGGACAGTTTAGTAGTATTTACTATCTTTGTGCATCTGAAATTTCTCCTGATAAGAGGGTTGGGCTCTTTTGAGTAGGACAGTTTAGTAGTATTTACTATCTTTGTGCATCTGAAATCTGTCCTGATAAGAGGGTTGGGCTCTTTTGAGTAGGACAGTTTAGTAGTATTTACTATCTTTGTGCATCTGAAATCTCTCCTGATAAGAGGGTTGGGCTCTTTTGAGTAGGACAGTTTAGTAGTATTTACTATCTTTGTGCATCTGAAATCTCTCCTGATAAGAGGGTTGGGCTCTTTTGAGTAGGACAGTTTAGTAGTATTTACTATCTTTGTGCATCTGAAATCTCTCCTGATAAGAGGGTTGGGCTCTTTTGAGTAGGACAGTTTAGTAGTATTTACTATCTTTGTGCATCTGAAATCTCTCCTGATAAGAGGGTTGGGCTCTTTTGAGTAGGACAGTTTAGTAGTATTTACTATCTTTGTGCATCTGAAATCTCTCCTGATAAGAGGGTTGGGGTCTTTTGAGTAGGACAGTTTAGTAGTATTTACTATCTTTGTGCATCTGAAATCTGTCCTGATAAGAGGGTTGGGCTCTTTTGAGTAGGACAGTTTAGTAGTATTTACTATCTTTGTGCATCTGAAATCTCTCCTGATAAGAGGGTTGGGGTCTTTTGAGTAGGACAGTTTAGTAGTATTTACTATCTTTGTGCATCTGAAATCTCTCCTGATAAGAGGGTTGGGGTCTTTTGAGTAGGACAGTTTAGTAGTATTTACTATCTTTGTGCATTTGAAATCTGTCCTGATAAGAGGGTTGGGCTTTTTTGAGTAGGACAGTTTAGTAGTATTTACTATCTTTGTGCATCTGAAATCTGTCCTGATAAGAGGGTTGGGCTCTTTTGAGTAGGACAGTTTAGTAGTATTTACTATCTTTGTGCATCTGAAATCTGTCCTGATAAGAGGGTTGGGCTTTTTTGAGTAGGACAGTTTAGTAGTATTTACTATCTTTGTGCATCTGAAATCTGTCCTGATAAGAGGGTTGGGGTCTTTTGAGTAGGACAGTTTAGTAGTATTTATTATCTTTGTGCATCTGAAATCTGTCCTGATAAGAGGGTTGGGCTCTTTTGAGTAGGACAGTTTAGTAGTATTTACTATCTTTGTGCATCTGAAATCTGTTCTGATAAGAGGGTTGGGCTCTTTTGAGTAGGACAGTTTAGTAGTATTTACTATCTTTGTGCATCTGAAATCTGTCCTGATAAGAGGGTTGGGGTCTTTTGAGGAGGACAGTTTAGTAGTATTTACTATCTTTGTGCATCTGAAATCTGTCCTGATAAGAGGGTTGGGGTCTTTTGAGTAGGACAGTTTAGTAGTATTTACTATCTTTGTGCATCTGAAATCTCTCCTGATAAGAGGGTTGGGCTCTTTTGAGTAGGACAGTTTAGTAGTATTTACTATCTTTGTGCATCTGAAATCTGTCCTGATAAGAGGGTTGGGGTCTTTTGAGTAGGACAGTTTAGTAGTATTTACTATCTTTGTGCATCTGAAATCTCTCCTGATAAGAGGGTTGGGGTCTTTTGAGTAGGACAGTTTAGTAGTATTTACTATCTTTGTGCATCTGAAATCTCTCCTGATAAGAGGGTTGGGCTCTTTTGAGTAGGACAGTTTAGTAGTATTTACTATCTTTGTGCATCTGAAATCTCTCCTGATAAGAGGGTTGGGCTCTTTTGAGTAGGACAGTTTAGTAGTATTTACTATCTTTGTGCATCTGAAATCTCTCCTGATAAGAGGGTTGGGGTCTTTTGAGTAGGACAGTTTAGTAGTATTTACTATCTTTGTGCATCTGAAATCTGTCCTGATAAGAGGGTTGGGCTCTTTTGAGTAGGACAGTTTAGTAGTATTTACTATCTTTGTGCATCTGAAATCTCTCCTGATAAGAGGGTTGGGGTCTTTTGAGTAGGACAGTTTAGTAGTATTTACTATCTTTGTGCATCTGAAATCTCTCCTGATAAGAGGGTTGGGGTCTTTTGAGTAGGACAGTTTAGTAGTATTTACTATCTTTGTGCATTTGAAATCTGTCCTGATAAGAGGGTTGGGCTTTTTTGAGTAGGACAGTTTAGTAGTATTTACTATCTTTGTGCATCTGAAATCTGTCCTGATAAGAGGGTTGGGCTCTTTTGAGTAGGACAGTTTAGTAGTATTTACTATCTTTGTGCATCTGAAATCTGTCCTGATAAGAGGGTTGGGCTTTTTTGAGTAGGACAGTTTAGTAGTATTTACTATCTTTGTGCATCTGAAATCTGTCCTGATAAGAGGGTTGGGGTCTTTTGAGTAGGACAGTTTAGTAGTATTTATTATCTTTGTGCATCTGAAATCTGTCCTGATAAGAGGGTTGGGCTCTTTTGAGTAGGACAGTTTAGTAGTATTTACTATCTTTGTGCATCTGAAATCTGTTCTGATAAGAGGGTTGGGCTCTTTTGAGTAGGACAGTTTAGTAGTATTTACTATCTTTGTGCATCTGAAATCTGTCCTGATAAGAGGGTTGGGGTCTTTTGAGGAGGACAGTTTAGTAGTATTTACTATCTTTGTGCATCTGAAATCTGTCCTGATAAGAGGGTTGGGGTCTTTTGAGTAGGACAGTTTAGTAGTATTTACTATCTTTGTGCATCTGAAATCTCTCCTGATAAGAGGGTTGGGCTCTTTTGAGTAGGACAGTTTAGTAGTATTTACTATCTTTGTGCATCTGAAATCTGTCCTGATAAGAGGGTTGGGGTCTTTTGAGTAGGACAGTTTAGTAGTATTTACTATCTTTGTGCATCTGAAATCTCTCCTGATAAGAGGGTTGGGGTCTTTTGAGTAGGACAGTTTAGTAGTATTTACTATCTTTGTGCATCTGAAATCTCTCCTGATAAGAGGGTTGGGGTCTTTTGAGTAGGACAGTTTAGTAGTATTTACTATCTTTGTGCATCTGAAATCTCTCCTGATAAGAGGGTTGGGGTCTTTTGAGTAGGACAGTTTAGTAGTATTTACTATCTTTGTGCATCTGAAATCTGTCCTGATAAGAGGGTTGGGGTCTTTTGAGTAGGACAGTTTAGTAGTATTTACTATCTTTGTGCATCTGAAATCTCTCCTGATAAGAGGGTTGGGCTCTTTTGAGTAGGACAGTTTAGTAGTATTTACTATCTTTGTGCATCTGAAATCTCTCCTGATAAGAGGGTTGGGGTCTTTTGAGTAGGACAGTTTAGTAGTATTTACTATCTTTGTGCATCTGAAATCTCTCCTGATAAGAGGGTTGGGGTCTTTTGAGTAGGACAGTTTAGTAGTATTTACTATCTTTGTGCATCTGAAATCTCTCCTGATAAGAGGGTTGGGGTCTTTTGAGTAGGACAGTTTAGTAGTATTTACTATCTTTGTGCATCTGAAATTTCTCCTGATAAGAGGGTTGGGCTCTTTTGAGTAGGACAGTTTAGTAGTATTTACTATCTTTGTGCATCTGAAATCTGTCCTGATAAGAGGGTTGGGCTCTTTTGAGTAGGACAGTTTAGTAGTATTTACTATCTTTGTGCATCTGAAATCTCTCCTGATAAGAGGGTTGGGCTCTTTTGAGTAGGACAGTTTAGTAGTATTTACTATCTTTGTGCATCTGAAATCTCTCCTGATAAGAGGGTTGGGCTCTTTTGAGTAGGACAGTTTAGTAGTATTTACTATCTTTGTGCATCTGAAATCTCTCCTGATAAGAGGGTTGGGCTCTTTTGAGTAGGACAGTTTAGTAGTATTTACTATCTTTGTGCATCTGAAATCTCTCCTGATAAGAGGGTTGGGCTCTTTTGAGTAGGACAGTTTAGTAGTATTTACTATCTTTGTGCATCTGAAATCTGCTCCTGATAAGAGGGTTGGGCTCTTTTGAGTAGGACAGTTTAGTAGTATTTACTATCTTTGTGCATCTGAAATCTCTCCTGATAAGAGGGTTGGGGCTCTTTTGAGTAGGACAGTTTAGTAGTATTTACTATCTTTGTGCATCTGAAATCTCTCCTGATAAGAGGGTTGGGCTCTTTTGAGTAGGACAGTTTAGTAGTATTTACTATCTTTGTGCATCTGAAATCTCTCCTGATAAGAGGGTTGGGCTCTTTTGAGTAGGACAGTTTAGTAGTATTTACTATCTTTGTGCATCTGAAATCTGTCCTGATAAGAGGGTTGGGCTCTTTTGAGTAGGACAGTTTAGTAGTATTTACTATCTTTGTGCATCTGAAATCTGTCCTGATAAGAGGGTTGGGCTTTTTTGAGTAGGACAGTTTAGTAGTATTTACTATCTTTGTGCATCTGAAATCTGTCCTGATAAGAGGGTTGGGGTCTTTTGAGTAGGACAGTTTAGTAGTATTTACTATCTTTGTGCATCTGAAATCTGTCCTGATAAGAGGGTTGGGTCTTTTGAGTAGGACAGTTTAGTAGTATTTACTATCTTTGTGCATCTGAAATCTTCCTGATAAGAGGGTTGGGTCTTTTGAGTAGGACAAGTTTAGTAGTATTTACTATCTTTGTGCATCTGAAATCTGTCCTGATAAGAGGGTTGGGCTCTTTTGAGTAGGACAGTTTAGTAGTATTTACTATCTTTGTGCATCTGAAATCTGTCCTGATAAGAGGGTTGGGGGTATTTTGAGTAGGACAGTTTAGTAGTATTTACTATCTTTGTGCATCTGAAATCTGTCCTGATAAGAGGGTTGGGGTCTTTTGAGTAGGACAGTTTAGTAGTATTTTACTATCTTTGTGCATCTGAAATCTGTCCTGATAAGAGGGTTGGGGCTCTTTTGAGTAGGACAGTTTAGTAGTATTTACTATCTTTGTGCATCTGAAATCTTCCTGATAAGAGGGTTGGGGTCTTTTGAGTAGGACAAGTTTAGTAGTATTTACTATCTTTGTGCATCTGAAATCTCTCCTGATAAGAGGGTTGGGGTCTTTTGAGTAGGACAGTTTAGTAGTATTTACTATCTTTGTGCATCTGAAATCTGTCCTGATAAGAGGGTTGGGGTCTTTTGAGTAGGACAGTTTAGTAGTATTTACTATCTTTGTGCATCTGAAATCTCTCCTGATAAGAGGGTTGGGGTCTTTTGAGTAGGACAGTTTAGTAGTATTTACTATCTTTGTGCTTCTGAAATCTGTCCTGATATGAGGGTTGGGGTCTTTTGAGAAGGACAGTTTAGTAGTATTTACTATCTTTGTGCATCTGAAATCTCTCCTAGATAAGAGGTTGGGGTCTTTTGAGTAGGACAGTTTAGTAGTATTTACTATCTTTGTGCATCTGAAAATTCTCTCCTGATAAGAGGGTTGGGGTCTTTTGAGTAGGACAGTTTAGTA